>VRLP01005402.1:0-37343 GCA_009660295.1 Lophius piscatorius | reverse complement strand
ATCTTTGAATCATCCTCTCATCTTTAAATCATACCGTTATCTTTAAATCATCCTCTCATCTTTAAATCATCCTCTCACCTTTAAATCATCCTGTCATCTTTAAATCATCCTCTCATCTTAAAATCATCCCGTCATCTTGAAATCATCACCTCATCTTTAAATCATCCTCCCATCTTAAATCATCCTGTCATCTTTAAATCATCCTCTCATCTTTAAATCTTCCCGTCATCTTTAAGTCATCCTCTCATCTTTAAGTCATCCTCTCATCTTTAAATCATCCTCTCATTTTTAAATCATAGTCATCTTGAAATCATCCTCTCATCTTTAAATCATCCCGTCATCTTAAAATCATCCCCTCATCTTGAAATCATCACCTCATCTTTAAATCATCCTGTCATCTTAAATCATCCTTTCATCTTTAAATCATCCTGTCATCTTTAAGTCATCCTCTCATCTTAAAATCATCCCGTCATCTTTAAATATCCTCTCACCTTTAAATCATCCTGTCATCTATAAATCATCCTCTCACCTTTAAATCATCCTGTCATCTTTAAATCATCCTCTCATCTTTAAATCATCCCGTCATCTTTAAATCATCCTGTCATCTTTAAATCATCCTCCCATCTTTAAATCATCCTCTCATCTTTAAATCATACCGTTATCTTTAAATCATCCGCTCATCTTTAAATTTTCCTCTCATCTTGAAATCATCCTTTCATCTTTCAATCATCCCGTCATCTTAAAATCATCCCCTCATCTTGAAATCATCCTGTCATCTTTAAATCATCCTCCCATCTTAAATCATCCTGTCATCTTTAAATCATCCTCTCATCTTTAAATCATCCCGTCATCTTTAAGTCATCCTCTCATCTTTAAATCATCCTTTCATCTGTATGAGAGTTTTTCACCCCGTAGAGAATATTAAAAAAGGTGATTTTGGTGAAAGGTTGTTAAACTCAACTTTTTTCCTCTGGATCTGGTACTGGTTCTGGATCTGGATCTGGATCTGGTGCTGGATCTGGATCTGGTGCTGGTTCTGGTACTGGTTCAGTTTCACACCGGCTCAAATCTCCTCTCTGATGATCCTTTGTGACACTGTTTAAAAGAAATGCTGAGTCGGGTCATTATCTTGTCTCCTCCCATCATGCTCCTCTGCTGGCCACCGTCCTCGCCTCTTCAGTCCAGACCAGAGGAGCGAACGCCGCCGCCGTCTGAGGCTGTGTTGAGGAGACAGCCGAGGGTCCGGCAGAGTCACGACGTGTTAAGAGGCCCTCCTGTTCTCCTAAAATCCCCAAATGGATTCTTCTTCTGGGCCGGTACTCAGTACAGTACCAGGTTCAAAATGTGCTAAGATGGTTTTCTTACATTGGGTTTATCCTATCTTTTCTTAAGATGAGGCGTTCAGGGGCCTGTGGAAGCACCAGTCCGACTAGGATAACCTTTGACCTTCTGCAGCAGAAACAAGAGCTCACCGCTCCGCTGCTGCAGCCCAGAGTCACTAGTTGTCAATAAAGTTTGTTGGAAAGCTCTGAGGCAAAAAACAGTTTGTCTGTTTGCAACATGCTAACAAAACAGAAATGAGCTGTGTTGATTATTTTTGTCATCCTGTGTGCCGATACTTCGTATCTGGACTCGTAGGTGTCTAAAACACAAGAGACCGTATGACTGCTCTATTTAGCAGAGGGAATTGTGGGTAAGCGAGCTACGTTTGACTGTATAGCGTGTTAGCTTGATTGCCAGCAGCGCCCTGACAGCTGTGAACCTTTTTCTTATTCATCCTTGCTGTTCAGATGACTTTACCTGTCGGTGGGTGGGATATATGACCTGGTTACCTGTCGGTGGGTGGGATATATGACCTGGTTACCTGTCGGTGGGTGGGATATATGACCTGGTTACCTGTCGGTGGGTGGGATATATGACCTGGTTACCTGTCGGTGGTCGTATTGTTCTGCGGTTAAACGATGTTAATCTGGACGGTTGCAGCATCAATCAAACGTGTTTAAGTGCCTCGTCTGGAGAATTTCATTTCCTCTCCAGAGGATAATCCCTCCTGTGTTTTTGTTTCGCTGCTTTCGGAGGAGATTTTCAGTAAACAATCAAAGAAGTACTTTTCCCCCGGAGCTTATCTGAGCGCTGGGATGTGCTCAGCGGCTTTAAGCCTCTGAAAGGTCCTCTGGCATTTTAAAGTTCAGGGCCGCCATTCGTAGAAGAGCCGACTTCTGCTCGTTAGAAACCGGAGCAGAAGTCGGTATGTGTCTCTTTGTCTGTGACTATGTCTGTGTGTCTGTGACTATGTCTGTGTGTCTGTGTGTGTGTCTGTGACCATGTCTGTGTGTCTGTGTTTGTGTCTGTGACCATGTCTGTGTGTCTGTGACTATGTCTGTGTGTGTGTCTGTGACCATGTCTGTGTGTGTGTCTGTGACTATGTTTGTGTGTCTGTGTCTCTGTCTTAGAAAACCAACGGAGCGACGCTTCAATAATCTGAGCTCAAAATCCTCCCCAAATGAACCCGATCTGTGGCGCCGCCGCCTCTCCGGGTCAGAGCCGCACGGCCGAAGTCGCCTTGGCCGGTTTGTTCACACCGCGGGTCAGACCGGCAGGGGAGGGGGCTCAGAAACAGGAAGTGGGCGTTAGCATAGCATTTATTCTATTTACACTGTAAAAACTCAAAAAGGATTTCACTGCCGTGATGCTGTGAATGTTTACGACTGAAGAAACCGTCTGAACTCTTTTATTTACAGTCAGAATGTGTTGAAGACAGAATTTAACTGTGAAGGAAAGAACCTTTGATGAAATAAACAGGAAAATATGTTGAAAAAGTAACTTCAAAGGTTAATCAAACACATTTGTGTAAAACCTGGATCATTGCTGTGTGTGTCTATGTGTTTCTATGTGTGTGTGTGGTATCTGATGTGTGTGTGTTGTGTGTTTGTTGTGTGTGTGGTATCTGTTGTGTGTGTGTTGTGTGTGTGTGGTATCTGATGTGTGTGTGGTATCTGATGTGTGTGTGTTGTGTGTGTTGTGTGTGTCGTGTGATGCTGACACGGAACACTGTTCAGGATCAGTGTTTCTGTTTACAGCGAGTTGCAGATTAAATCAGACCTCACACTTCAAATTGAGACTAATCCCCCCCTCCCCCACCCCTCACTCTCACACATACACACACACATATCACACACACAGACACACTCACAAACCATCTCTTTGATTAGAACTAACATTTTAAGTTTTTCTATTTGAACTCTGTGGATTATGTCAACAACTTTAATGTTCAGCAGCACTGTCTCTGTCTGTGTGTCTGTGGCTGTGACTGTGTCTCTGTCTGTGTGTCTGTGACTGTGTCTGTGTGTATGTGTCTGACTGGTATGTGTCTGTGACTGTGTCTGTGTGTATGTGTCTCTGTCTGTGACTGTGTCTCTGTGTATGTGTGTCTGTGACTGTGTCTGTGTGTGTGTGTCTCTGTCTGTGTGTCTGTGACTGTGTGTATGTGTCTCTGTCTGTGTGTCTGTGACTGTGTGTCTGTGTCTCTGTGTGTCTGTGACTGTGTCTGTGTGTCTGTGACTGTGTCTGTGTGTATGTGACTGTGTCTGTGTGTATGTGTCTGGTACTGGTATGTGTCTGTGTGTATGTGTCTCTGTCTGTGTGTCTGTGACTGTGTATGTGTGTATGTGTGTCTGTGACTGTGTCTGTGTATGTGTCTCTGTCTGTGTGTCTGCGACTGTGTCTGTGACTGTGTCTGTGACTGTGTCTGTGTGTATGTGTCTCTGACTTTGTCTATGTCTGTGTATGTGTCTGTGTGTCTGTGTCTGTGACTGAGTGTGTGTGTGCGTGTTTTACAGAACTCCTACCTCACAACCTCAGAATCATCAGCCCATCAAATCACTAGATCCGCCTTCTTCCACCTCAAGAACATCACGGGTCTGGACCGCAGCAGGATCATTTAAAACATCCAATAACCTCAATAAAATCCAGAACCTCCACTGACTCCCTGTCCTCCAGAACCTCCACTGACTCCCTGTCCTCCAGAACCTCCACTGACTCCCTGTCCTCCAGAACCTCCACTGACTCCCTGTCCTCCAGAACCTCCACTGACTCCCTGTCCTCCAGAACAGACTGTGGACGTAAGTTGAAGATCGTTTCTTTGTAATGTCATTTTATCATAAATCATTAAAAATGAATAGATTATTTTTTTTAAATAATGGTTATTATATCTGAACATGTTGTAAAATGGTTTGAGGATGGACGGATGAATGATGGAAGGATGATGAATGAAGGGACGGATGAACCGAGAGATGACGAAGGGATGTTGGATGAAGAGGGAACGGATGGATGGATGATGATGGATGGATGATGATGGATGGATGAGGAATGAGTGGATGATGGATAGATGGATGAATAGATGGATGGATGATGATGGATGGATGAGGAATGAGTGGATGATGGATAGATGGATGGATGATGATGGATGGATGAGGAATGAGTGGATGATGATGGATGGATGGATGGATGAGGATGGATAGATGAGGAATGAGTGGATGATGGATAGATGGATGGATGATGATGGATGGATGAGGAATGAGTGGATGATGATGGATGGATGGATGATGATGGAGGGATGAGGAATGAGTGGATGATGGATAGATGGATGAATAGATGGATGGATGATGATGGCTGGATGAGGAATGAGTGGATGATGATGGATGGATGAGGAATGAGTGGATGATGGATTGATGGATGGATGATGATGGATGGATGAGGAATGAGCGGATGGAGGATAGATGGATGGATGATGATGGATGGATGAGGAATGAGTGGATGATGATGGATGGATGAGGAATGAGTGGATGATGGATTGATGGATGGATGATAATGGATGGATGAGGAATGAGCGGATGATGATGGATGGATGAGGAATGAGTGGATGATGGATTGATGGATGGATGATAATGGATGGATGAGGAATGAGCGGATGATGGATGCTGCTGGCTGTGCTGCAGGGACACTCAGAGGGTTAGTTGTGTTTCGATACAGCAGCAAACAGGAACATGGCTCAAAGGGGGGAGGAGGGAGGGTAAGAGGGAGGAAGACGATGGAGCGAAGAGGAAAACAATGTCTAGACATCAGCAGGAGTCGGTCTTCCTCCTGACTCTGAAAATAACGAAAAAACGTCAAAATGATGAAAATCGTTTTCAACATATCGACAAAAATTTCAAAACGATGACAAACTTTCTTACATTAAAAGTTAAAACAAAGTCACAAAATCAAGTTTTTTAGACTCAGATATTATTTTAACCATCAGCCGTAAATAATTTCCATTCAGCTTTTCAAGAAACTGCAGTGGGAACGTTTTTTTCAAACTTCCTGAATATAACGACAAACATTTTCTGATTTCAGAGGTTTGATCTCACTAAATGAAGCTGCTTATGATAGGAGCTTACATTTAGAACTTTGGCAGGAACAAGCAGAAGAAGAAACACGTTTAGAGGAGTTTGGGGCGACGCCTCAGAAAGAGAAAGAGAAAATAAGAGTTTTACCCTCAAAGTGTCTCTTTTACCTTCATCTCCGCCTAGGGTCCTCATAGAGATATAAAGACAAGTATGTGTGCGTGTGTTTGACCGTGATGCGTAGTGGCAGGCAAGTCTCCAGGTCAGTCTCCGGACGTTTTAGGACTCCGGTCAGTCCTGGCTGCCCGCCAAACTGTCTCCTTCATGGGGCAGCAATGGTGGCCTCTACTTCCACACACTCACACACACAGAGACACACACCTCCACAAACACACACCTCCACATATTCTTGTCTCTATTTCTTTGTGAGGACCTCATCATCTAAGTTATCTAAGTACACACCTACACACACACCTGCACACACTCACACACACACAAAGACAAACACACACCTCCCCAATCCACACACAGACACACACATACCACCTGTTTCCACCTGTATGTTTGTTTGTGAGAGAAAACTACAGGACGGATTTGCATGATGACGTCAGATCCCAGAGGTGTTTACATTCTGGTGACGTTACGTGTTAAAATAAAATATAATAATAAGCTGTTTGGAGTCCTGATGTCATGGCTATAGCTGCCTTTGATCCTTTGATTCCTTTGATGTGTCTTTGGGGGTCTAGCTGGGGGCTCAGTGAGCCAAACAAAGACGCTGAAGTGGAAGGCGCAGGATACGAGCGGCAACAGAGTCTTAGAGAGATGCTCAGAGAGTTAGTTGGAGTTGTCGTTAGCTATAGAGGCTGGTGCAGGAGGTTTTCAAAATAAAGTGATGTCATTGGTTCTGATCCCTGTAATGTCTACCTGTGGTTCTGCTGGTTCTTGGTGGAGGTGTAATCACTCATTTCATAATTTTATTGGAGTTGCTATTTTACCAGTTGATATATTTAGATTTGAAATAATAATTTTGCCGTCACATTGCAGTCCAGTCACAAACTATTCAAATGTGTATATAATATAATGTGTAAGATATAAGCTCTTTTTTCTTTGCCTTGTACTGTTATTTTTATTTCACAGATGACGGGAAAGTGAAACATTTTGTTAATTGCATGATGTATAAAATAAAGTCCAATAAAGTTTCTATCTTAACTGCTGTGTTTTTCCCTAAGTATGTGACATCTAAAGATAAATATTATTATTATAAACCTCGAGTCCTGAAAATTGTCATTGAATAATATCATTACTGTTCTGTTCTGACTGTCATAAGTTATAGAATAAGATCTGTTCTCTTCATGTTAGCTCAGAAGAGTCTTTTGTGGCGATGCAGGTTCAGATCCTCCCACAAGGTTGGACAGGGAGGGGTGAGTTGAGTTGTATTTTATTTGTTGTAATCCTGAACCTCCCCACTAGATGGCACCAAATCCGACAGATTGCATCTTTAAAGATAGTCTGAGTCTAGTCTATACAGCACTCTGATAAAGTCGCCATGGTGACCTTTGTGTACGTTTCCTGTTTCATGTGGAAAATGAAAGATTTCCTGGCAGAGGGCGTGGCAAAATGGTTCCACAGCGTCCCCTAGAGATTCTCAAACGACGCCCCCATCAGACTTATTTTCACAGAGAAGTATGTTATTTGTTCCGCATATTTATCATGTCAGGATCTGCCAAATAGTCTCCAGCTGTGATCATTTATACCTAACAGGAAGTCGGTCCATTTGAATTAAATGAGTGATTTTCAGGCCTTTTTGGGCATTTTCCATGGATTGTGATCCCACCCAAACTTCACATGTCGGATGATAGAATGTATGAACCTCCTTGTGAATCTTAACAGGATCTACGGAAAAGCCCTGAACTAAATGTCCACAACTTTGGTTTTTGCATGAATTAATTTTTTTATTGTTTTCAAATTTTTGATGTTGTATCTCCAGAAACTGGTTTCATAGATTTGATCCATTCAGCAATAAGATTTGGAGAAAATAGTCAAAACATGGAGGAACTTCACATGTCGGAGTCCAGAGAAACTATAAATCTTTATTTCAGACTCTTTCCCCTTGTCATATTTATTTGTTTACGTGTGTGTGTGTGTGTGTGTGTGTGTGTGGATCCATCAGGGGGCAGTAGAGACCCACCAGGGCTCTACTCTCAGGATTTATCCATATCCGCCTCAGGAAGCTTCAGAATGGATCATCAGTCGTTAAGACTCAGAGAGGCGGGTTCCTCTGACGGACGGACGAGGATTTATTACAACAAAAACACTTACTGCTTCTACTTCATCTACTTCCAGTTTTCTTTTTCTTTCTTCCTCTTACTTTCTGTTTCTTTTTTCTGCAACTACATGTAATTCTACTTCTTGTATTTATGACACCTCCACCTTATAATTCAGTCTAAACTCCATTCTTTCTTCTGCTTCTGTCTTTCTCTATTTCATCCTTTGTCAGCGCTGCTTCAGTTCTTCACCCATTCTATTAGTTATTCGTTATCATCTGATTAAATTGGCTTACATTCCTTTTTCTCTTTTGTCTTTGAATAATGAAAAACAAAACTACAAAAAATGATTCAACAAAAACTTTTTTTTATCCAAACTTTAGACTTAAAACAACTTTGTTTATTGAATATGTGATTAATAAAACAATAATAGAGCTTAACTACCAAAAAAACAGCTGCAGGTTCAATTACCGACTTATTTAAATATATAATTAACAAAAAAAATGTTTTATTGATTATATGAACAGCTGACAAACACAATCCAGGGTAAATATTTAAAATAATGTTAAAGATTATTTGAAAATGAACTTTTACTGAGGAAGATACTGGATAAATAATGTGACATAAAACTATGATAATGTCACACAAGGTCCGCCCACTCTGTTTGATTGACAGGAGGCCTCCAGGAAGACCAGTAGGACACAGTATCTCACTGAAAGTCATTTTAATCTTTACAAAAACTGACAGACGTTTAACGTCCAAATCCAGTCCCGTGATCCGATTGGATGTTCAACCAGGAAGTTACTTTGTCATTTTACCTCTTTTCTTTTGGACGTCTTTTCCAACATGTGGCAGCTGTTGACCCGGATCACGTCTCAAACAGGATCGTTCTGTCGGGAGGAAAATTTTACTCATGCGACTTCAAAGCTTTCCAAATATAATTATTCCAACCGCCCAAAATAAATTCTGTGTTTGTAAAATAAATACTGTTTATAAAATAAATACTGTTTTTGTTAAAGAAATAGTGTTTGTTAAACAAATACTGTGTTTGTTAAACAAATACTGTGTTTGTGAAACAAATACTGTTCTTGTTAAATAATTACTGTGTTTACAAAATAAATACTGTGTTTGTAAAATAAATACTGTTGTTGTTAAAGAAATAGTGTTTGTTAAACAAATACTGTGTTTGTTAAACAAATACTGTGTTGGAAAATGAAATACTGCGTGTTTAATAAATATTGTGTTTATAAAATAAAAACTGTTATAGCATAAATACTGTTTATAAAGTAAATACTGATTTCTGAAATAAAACCTGTGTTTATAAAATAAATACTGTGTTTGTTAAATAAACCCGGTGTTTGTAAAATTAATCCTGTGTTTGAAAGTTAAATACTATGTTTATAAAATAAATACTGTTTACAAAAAAATACTGTTTTTGTTAAAGAAATAGTGTTTGTTAAAAAAAATACTGTGTTTACAAAATAAATACTGTGTTTGTAAAATAAATAATGTTGTTGTTAAAGAAATAGTGTTTGTCAAACAAATACTGTGTTTGAAAAATTAATAATGTATGTATATTTATTTATTTATTTATTTATTTTTACTAGATCATTACTATGAACACATTTTTTGATTACATTTTCAATGACGAAAATACACAGAAAATAATCATGTCTCGAGGACTAAATTGTGAGATCATGTCCTACTGACCACAGTGTCAGGATCAGGGTTATTTAATGTTTCTTTATTCACAGTATTATTTTATGTTTATTTCTTTGACATGACTATTTCAACTTTATTTCAATTACAGGATTATTTTACATTTATCTAATTGACATGATCTTTTTACGTTTATTTCATTTGCAGGATTATTTTACGATTATTTAATTGAAAGGATTATTTTATATTTATTTCATTGACAGGATTATTTTACGATTATTTCATTGACAGGATTATTTTACATTTATTTAATTTACAGGATTATTTTACATTTATTTAATTTACAGGATTATTTTACGTTTATTTCATTGACAGGATTATTTTACATTTATTTAATTTACAGGATTATTTTATGTTTATTTCATTGACAGGATTATTTTACATTTATTTCATTGACAGGATTATTTTACGATTATTTAATTGAAATGATTATTTAATACTTATTTCATTGAAAGGATTATTTTACGTTTATTTTATTGACAGGATTATTTGTTTTTATTTCATTGACAGGATTATTTTACGATTATTTAATTGAAAGGATTATTTTATATTTATTTAAATTACAGGATTATTTTACCTTTATTTCATTGCAGGATTATTTTACCTTTATTTCATTGACAGGATTATTTTACATTTATTTCATTGACAGGTTTCACTCATCCTGTATTTATTCATTAATAAATCTGCTGTAGAATAAATCTGATGATAATTATTATAAACTATTTGTATAACACTTTTCAAAAGAAAGTCAATTCAATGCAAATGATTTATTATTAAAATTATAAATTCCACCAGTTTATTAGAAGAGTGATTATATTTGAAAAACTATTAATTTTGTTCCTTTATGTAATAAAAATTCGAAATAATAATATTTGCTTTTAATTTGTTACTAATCCCGCATCAAATACGTTTTTATGATAAAGATTAATAATTAATAAGTTACTTTAGACCATCTTCAGGTTTGCCTTCAATCCGTCAGAAAAGACAAATTCTAATTCAAATGACATTGCAGAAAAAAAGAACAAAACTAAATCACGTTTTTACACTACAATAACAATATCTTAGAATGTTTGAATTAATTCAACCTTCATTCACCGAAACTTTGATTCTGAAATGTTTACAAGACTTGTGTTTATTTGTATTTGATGTCAAACAGATCAAAGGGATGCATCATGTGATGTCTGTATTTTTTACAGTGTATATCGGCTCTCTCACTCTTCCAGCCTCTCGTTCGCTCATGTCGACTTTACTTTTGTTCTACTCACCGTGAACGCCGGCGCCGTCTGACCTCGCTGCTGCTCCACCTCCTTAGGAGACTTTAGACAGACGACCCTTCACAATAAAAGCGGCTCCTCCTGCGGCGCTACGGTGACGCTACTGTTAACCGCGGCGGCCATTTTGAGTCCTCTTCCATCCGACTGTGAAACTTTCAAAAATCAGGCGCTGCTTCGTTTTTCTACCCTATGAAGGTCATCGTCAGCGAGGTGAACAGGAGACACCTGCGCCAGAACACACACCAGTGTGTAGATGGTGTGTGTGCTTTCACCCCAAACGACGACCCCCCCCCACATTCCTCGCCTCTTTTTGTTTCTTTCAGGTTTTTAACCCAGCAGCCTCAACCAACCCACTGACCTCTTTGTTGATGTGTCAAGAGCGGCCATCTTGTTTCATTAGACTGCACTTGTATCTGTGTGTGTATGTATGTGTGTGTGTACGTGTGTATGTGTGTGTGTGTGTGTGTGTGTGTGTGTGTGTGTGAGTGTGTGTGTGTGTGTATGTGTGTGTGTATGTGTTTGTTGGTTGCGTGTGTGTGTGTTTTTTGGGGGTGTTGTGTGGGGACGTCGTCTATTGTCAGTTGTGATTTGATTAGCAGTCCGTTGGTGGGCGGCGCTCATTAGCGGACTTTACCACTGGAAACTTTGGCCCCAAGCCAAGAAAGAGAGTGTGTGTATGTGTGTGTGTCTGTGTCTGTGTGTGTGTGTCTCTGTGTGTCTGTGTGTGTGTGTCTCTCTGTGTCTGTGTGTGTGTGTCTGTGTGTGTGTGTGTCTGCGTGTCTGTGTGTGTGTCTGTGTGTGTCTCTCTGTGTGTCTGTATGTGTGTCTGTGTGTGTGTCTGTGTGTGTGTGTGTGTGTCTGTGTGTGTGTGTGTGTCTCTGTGAGTGTGTGTGTGTCTGTGTGTGTGTGTGTCTCTGTGAGTGTGTGTGTGTCTGTGTGTGTGTGTCTGTGTGTGTGTGTGTCTCTGTGTGTGTGTCTGTGTGATTTTCATTTTTTGTCCAAACATTTTGTTTATAAAATGAAAGTTTCTCCAGACGATGAATCTGAAATAAAACATTAAAGATAGTAAAATCTCAGAATAAATACAATAAAGGGGCTGAACAAGGACAAAACAGAACCTACTTGGCAGAGTTAATGACATCATCATCATCATCATCATCATCATTTCTTATCCTCACCCGACTGGATACTCAGGACTTCACTTTGGCACTTGGAGGCCGCCGTAGGCCCGAGGAGAGGGAGGGGCGAGCCGTTTCCCTGTGGTGGGTGGTGCTGTGGCTGATGTTATGTTCAAAATGAATTTATTTGAATGAATAAAAGTGTAAGAGGAATATCCTTCTGCAGACGATACTATAGAAGTTTTCCAATAAAAGACACCAAGTGGAACCGTACCAGCCCGGTCCGTTAGTCCCATGAGAAAGGTCCAAATAACCGGAACACTTAAGAGACTAGAAGTTCTGAGTCATTGGAGTCCAAACTAAAACCACCTGAAATAATCAATTTGTGGTAGAGAGAATGGTACTGCCAGGTTCTGACCTCCTGCAGGTTCTGACCTCCTTCAGGTTCTGACCTCCTTCAGGTTCTGACCTCCTTCAGGTTCAGATCTCCTGGAGGTTCTGACCTGCTGCAGGTTCTGACCTCCTGCAGGTTCTGACCTCCTTCAGGTTCTAAACTCCTTCAGGTTCTGATCTCCTGGAGGTTCTGACCTCCTGCAGGTTCTGACCTCCTTCAGGTTCTTAACTCCTTCAGGTTCTGACCTCCTTCAGGTTCTGATCTCCTTCAGGTTCTGATCTCCTGGAGGTTCTGACCTGCTGCAGGTTCTGATCTCCTTCAGGTTCTGACCTCCTGCAGGTTCTGTGTGTTTACTGGTTGTGAGGTGGAGGATCACGTTATCGATGAGATGCTCCATCTGAACCACGTTCAGGAACATGTTGGACTCGTTGATGGACCTCTTCCTGTTCTCTGATTGTCATGGTTTCCAGATGTGTGATTGTCCGCCAGCGCCGCCTCTTCCTCTGATGACTCATCAGTTACCGGGCGGACTGTCTGACTCCGCCCGCATCTTTATGATGGCGTCATCTTCCTGTTCTATGGAATCTATGGAGCAGCATCCGTTTAACACTTTAACTAAAACTTTAACTAAAACTTTAACTAACACTTTAGCTAACTCTTTAGCTAACGCTTTAGCTAACACTTAAACAAACGCCTGAGCTAACAGGGTAAACCGGTGGTGAAAGTAAGACGGTAGAAAATATTCCGAAATAAAGAACCTCCCTACAAACCTAAAATCTTTTTCACCCGAGAGAAACTTTTTAAGAATGTTCTGACCAGCCGTCATCCGGTAACCGCTGACGCTGATGACATCTAGAAACATGTGTAAGACGTTGGTCCGTTGGCTCCGGACCAACCTTTAATCTGCGGCGGCTCTGCCCGGTATTACGGCTGATTAGTCGCTGCAGCACTTTGTAACCAGATACGACGGTTCTGGAAAGGCGACTGTAATTACGGCCGAGAGAACCCTCACGGGTCGACTCAGGCCGCAGACGCAGCAGCTTCCATTTCGCAGGAGGCGCGGCGCTGTTTGGAACCGTTTGAACATGTTTATTGAAAACAGCTTGAAGACGCTGATCAGTGGACGGCGCTGAATCCCTGCGGGACAGATGGTCATATTTGAGCTCTACTGGAGCGCAGACCACAGAACCGCCTCCAGAACAATATCCACCAACAGAACGCCGAAACACGCAAACAAAACCCTCCGCAACTCTGGGGACAATTAGTCCCCATACTTTCCTCTGGTGAGCCAAAACTGAACATCTCGTCTTCTACACCAGACCAAACAGTTTCTTCAGGATGATCAGAATATGATGGAGATGAATCCTCCACAGCAGTGACGCCTTCTGCTCAGAGATTCTGGGGTGAGTTCTGAAGTGAACTCCTCGCTGTCCACAAACAAATGTGTCCACAAGAGGACAGTAAAGAGTCAGCCACTCCTTCTATGAGATGAGATGATGCTGAGCTGAAGTTCTAGTCTCAACGCATCGGAGCAGCATCGTCAGTTCAGAGGGTCAGGTTCAGGTTCAGGTTGGACCTCATCCAGGTCCTGGACTTTCATGTGGGTGGACTTCTGTTTCGACTTGAAGATCGTATGATCCTACCTGACCACCGGAGAAGGTCCTTCGTCTCTGCTGGCGTTCTACAAAGTCGTATCTGTAGGAGTCATTTATCTGCACTGCGGCTAACATGACCTTCAGAGAACTTCTTCTTCTCTGGAGAACATCTGAGCCTCTGCTTTATAACTGTTCTCTTCATGTGAAAACACATTTTTGAATGACAATAATTGAACCCGGAACCAAACCTCCTGAACTTCTCACCATTCGTTTTACCATCACTCCAGAACATTCTCCCCCAACCCCTCGTTTCAAAGTGGATAACCATGATCTCAGATATCAAGGTTCTGACTCTCAAACCGCCCCAGAGCGGCTGGAGATCACAGATTGCTGAAGCCAACAGAACCACATCATCTGCAAAGAGCAGAGATTCCTCGCTTCCCAAACCGGACCTTCTCCTCGCCTCGACTGCGACTCGAGATCCAGTCCAAGATCAGGAGCAGAACCGTGTTGCCGGGTAAACCCAATAATGTCCCATGGAATGACTTTGGTGTTTTTGGACTTCTGGGTAAAATTTTATTGTTATTTCTAAAAGGAGGAACTGAAAAAAGATGAAAGGAAGGAAAAAGGGAGTCGAGCCGGTAGCTGATGGGTCCATGAGAAGCGAGTGATGAGGGTCTTCTGAACATCAACACGTGTCTGAGGGTCCGAGCGGCCCGATCACTTCCAGTCCACACCTTCAGGTCCAGGTTTCTACTCTCTCATGACGGAACCACCACACGTGACGAGCAGCTTATGTTGAATCATTAATGGGGAGGAAGGATCCGCCCCTCCTCCATCTGCCTGTGGACGACCCGTCAGAACTTTAATGTCTGGGTCTGTTCAGAGAGGCAGAAAGTCATCTCTTCCTAACAGACCATCAACGCACCGCCAGAGGTGAAGCCACTTTTATGGAAATGAGGAAGGCGAGTGGAAACAGGATGGAGGCCAGACCGCCAAACAGAACCAGCCGGGTGTGTAGAAATGTGTGTGTGGCAATACTTTATATAAAAGTACATCATCATCATCATCATCATCAGAGACCAGAACCAAACTGGTATCAGGTCCGTCCAGCTTCCTGCCCGCATTCAAACGATATGAGCGTGAAGAGGTCAGTCGGCTCTGACGGCGGGTGGGCGTGACGGCAGATGAAACTAACGCTGAGTAAGAAGGCATTTCAGCGTCGGCGTGATCTGGACTTAGAAGATAAGACCCCCAAACCTGTAAGACCCCGATTACGTGGCCAAGGTTTCCTTCCTGTGAGGAAAAATCTCATCACAGGAAAAAAAATTAACAGATTTAATTATATATGAATATAATGTTATAAAAAAAAACATTTTCTCCTCATTTCCCCGACGTTCACCAAATGTTTTCTCTTGATTGTGTTTTTATTGATGTGTTGATAATTACGATCGTTATTTCCTACTCAGGTTGATCAGGTTTGGTTCCAGGTGTGAACGAGTGAACAACCTTCTCTGTGGGGAACCTACACTGTAAAATGTGTCGGATCAAAGTACAAAAGTAAAAAGTGGTTTTTACGGTCAGTGAAAAAGCAAAAAAATGAAAACTGTAAATCACCCTAATAGAAAAGAATAAAATAACTTTATTATTTACACCCAGTTTTGCAGTGAAAATGTAAACGTTTGGTAAAATGAAGGGAAAAATACCGAAATATTTCAAGAACCTGAGAATTGTTGAAGTGTTCTTTTGTCTAAATGAAGTTTTCTGGTTTGTACAATTGAATTGACGGTAAAAGAAAAACCTTGAACTCTTAAACATGTGTTAACACAAACATACAGTTTTTTTCACGGTGGAAACGATACGGTACACAGGTGATGAATATTAAAGGTCTCTCACGGTCCTGGTCACGGTGACGGTTTTTATTTAATAAAAATACCTTGAATGATACATTTTTTTCTTGTTCAGTTTTTTAACAGTGTAAAACGTGAAACAAAACAAAGTGGATCAAATGACACAAAAACCCGCTGCTGGGAAAGCACCTTCAGAACTTCTCCTAACTCCATCAGAACTGCTTCATCTCACCCATCTCAAAGGTCTCTGTTCCAAAAGGGTCCAACTGAACGTCACTGTGCTCCTTCTAGAACCCGACATGTTCTGAAGAGAGTGGAGAGAGCAGGGGTCAAAGGTCAAACCTCATACACAGCAACGCTGAGAAGGAAAAGAAGCAGAGGCGGGTCGAGCGAGTTAAACTTAGACGTCAAGCTGAGCGACTGAGGAGAAGGTTCTGGCGAAGGTCCAGATCCACCATCAGCAAAGTTCAGTCCGGTCAGGCTGGCATGACGACGATTCTCCTGCAAAGTTACGTCTCACATTTCAGTCGCTTCACAATCCATCCTTGAACCTGAGGAGAAGAAGGAAGAACCCGTGACTGCAGGACCTATGACATAGCCCCATGACATCACCCCATGACATCACCCTATGACATCACCCCATGACATCACCTTATGACATCACCCTATGACATTGCCCTATGACATCACCCTATGACATCACCCTATGACATCAGCCCATGACATCACCCTATGACATCACCCCATGACATCGCCCTATGACATCACCCTATGACATCACCCCATGACATCACCCTATGACATCATTGAAGTATAGAAATGGAGACTAAACGACCAAAGAATAATTATTCTCTCTTATTGTGAACCTGGAATGTTTCACTGTGTGAACCTGGAGGCTGCTCTTTTTATAGAAGTAAACACCACATGTCACGATGATGTCGCCCGTTAGTGATGGGGGGGTGAGGGCGTGGGGTAGGGGGGTGAGGGCGTGGGGTAGGGGGGTGAGTCCCGACCCCCTCCCAGCTTCCTTAGAACAACTGTGTTCTTTGATGGGAGCTGCTCGCTGACACCCGGGCCGAGAACACAGACCCGTCCGGATTATTGTCAAAGCTGACGACCTGTTTGCTTAACCTCCTCACCCGACCCCTGAGGAGAGGTCAAGGTAGCCTCCTCGTTCTCTCCTCCATCTCCTCCCCGCTGCTTCCCACGCCGCGTCGTTACCCCGATTACATCACACCTCATTGAGCACGCCGGGGATTAGTCGGTGGGGTTTCCCCTCCTGCCAGATGAAGGCCGTAGGGCCCGTCAGACTCCTCATCTCCAGAACCTCCTCTCCCGGGATCGGATGTTCGGAATGGCTTTAAAGGAGCAGTTCAGCCAAATATTCCCTCGTTACCGATCCGCTCCCCATCTCTGCAGCCCGGGATTAAAAAAACAAAATGAAACCACTCTCAGCAGTTCATGGGTTCGGTTCTCCGCTCCTTTTCTCCGCTTCAAGGGAACCGGGCCAGTCAGAATAGAGGACCGGTCGGACAGGGATGGAGGTTTATGCCCTTCACACGACCACGAAAACCCGCTGGGCCACATTTTCCCTGCCCACGATGGGCTGGGTGTCTGAACCCGCTCAGCTGCTAACTGCTACTAGATACTTTAGGACCTCTAGCGGCTCACGTCATGTGACTCTGTCTGGAGGTCTGATTGGTGGGTTTGTGTCTTCGGGGCGATTCAGCCTCGTCATGACCCGGTGGCGGTCTGCCCGGTTCCAGACTGTCAGGTGCTGAAGACTTTGAAAGCCTCTTAGAGGAACCCTCTCTTGGTTAAAGACCTGAAAATTCAGGGATATTATTGGATCATCATTGCAAGGAAGAACTGGATTGATTGTATTTATTATTATTTATCTCGATAAGTTCTACAGCCATAATTTCTCAACCGTTGATCCGCTTTAGTCCAGATGCGGTGCCGGTGAATCTTGTACATAGTTTTCTATGTGAGGAGTTGGATGAGAGGGAATCTGGTACAATACAGGGGGCTGGGGTCTTCCTGAGGACAGTTTGTACTGAATGAAAGATTTATTTTTTTTAATTCCACCTTGCACCTTTGAACGGGATCCTGAAGACTTCCTGCTTCCTGTCAGCGTCTCCGGCGGCAACAGGAAACATCTGTCCTCGTTTGGTGAGGAACAGAAGATGGTTGATGTTTGCTGACATGAAGGAAAATACTGCTGGGAGGGATGATGAAGAACAGATGAAGATCAGATGAAGAAAAGGTGAAGAACAGATGAAGATGAGATGAAGATGAGATGAAGATGAGATGAAGATCAGATGAAGATCAGATGATGAAGAACAGATGCAGATCAGATGTTGATCAGATGATGAAGATCGGATGAAGATCAGATGAAAAACAGATGAAGATCGGATGAAGATCAGATGAAGAACAGATGAAGATCGGATGAAGATCAGATGAAGAACAGATGAAGATCGGATGAAGATCAGATGAAGAACAGATGAAGATCGGATGAAGATCAGATGGAGGGAGGGGCGTGGTTTTTCCTGCCTCCTCATTGGCTCACAGGCAGGTCTCCAGTAGGTTCTCATTGGCCGTTACCGGTTCCCTCGGGTTGATCCTGAGGATGTAGATGTGCATCTTGGTCCGCTGTGGGAGTTCTGACCCGCTTTGTAGTTTTTGGACTTTTTTAGAGTTGAAACATTTTTCAACACAATTTTTCTTCTTAGTCACTAAAGAGAATCACAAATAATATAAATAATACTACTAATAATAATAACTATAAAAATAATAATAATTATTATAATAATACTACTAATAATAATAATTATTAAAATAATAATAATAATAATGATAATAATTATTATCATCATTATTATTATTATATTAGTAATAATAATAATAATAATAATTAATATGATAATAATGATAATAATAATTATTATTATTATAATAATATTAGTAATAATAATAATAATAATAAAACTGTATTTCATTGAAGATTGCTCCTATGACATCATCGTCCCCTGATGTTAGTGTTTTGTAAAGTTGTGTCTCCTCTGCATAACATGTTTGTTGATTTCTATAATCGGAGCGAGTGCTTGATCAGATCGTCATCATCATCACCATCATCATCATCATCAACACATAATATGTTTTGGCATTCTTTGTGTTACTGGTCTTCGCGGACTCTCGCTAGCTAACTACTCCAGCTAACTACTCCAGCTAACTACTCCAGCTAACTACTACAGCTAATTACTACAGCTAACTACTCCAGCTAACTACTACAGCTAACTACTCCAGCTAACTACTCCAGCTAACTACTACAGCTAACTACTCCAGCTAACTACTCCAGCTAACTACTCCAGCTAACATCGACAGACGGGATTATTTTGAGGTTAAACGACATTGAGGTTGAAGGTGTCTGTCTCTCTGTCTGTTTGACGGACCGTCTGTCTCTCTGTCTGTTTGACGGACCGTCTGTCTCTCTGTCTGTTGACCTTGTCTCTTGTCCTTCCTGAACTCTCGCCGCCTCTTTATCAGTTTACAAAACTCAGCGCCGGACTTTCAGCTAGAAACGAGTCGAGCTCCTCGAGGAGGAACCTCCGACGGAAGAATCTGCTCATCGGGCCGCGACCCCGACCTTTGACCTCCCATTTGTAAAGCCGGGGACCTTTTGTGCTTTAATGCTCACTTCAGAGGAGAGACGTGGATTAAAACCGAACCAACCAAAGAGTTT
The DNA here is from genome assembly GCA_009660295.1 of Lophius piscatorius. Classification (NCBI taxonomy): domain Eukaryota; kingdom Metazoa; phylum Chordata; class Actinopteri; order Lophiiformes; family Lophiidae; genus Lophius; species Lophius piscatorius. The sequence continues at coordinate 18,003 of VRLP01005402.1, read as the reverse complement.
GTTCTTCAATTATCCTGTTAAGTCAGCCGAGTGGGGGGCGGGATTAAGGAGGACGCGTCTCTTCCTTCCTCCCTCAGATAAGAGGTCAAGAGGTCATCGGCGCTGGTTTTTCTGACACCCATCATTTGCGTCCCAGTGTAGCGGGCCCATGGCCTTGAAGGAAGAAGTGGGCTGAAGTGTCCGGGCGGCGCCACAGCGTGAGTCGGCGCTGTGAGCAGATGTCGGTGGGGAGGAAGGATGGACGGAGTAAGATGGTGGAAATGAAAGCGAGTCACGAGGCGAGGATGAAGAGGAGGCCCCCCTCTGGAGCTTCATGTGTAGATAAATGGGGGAGGGCAGGGATGGAGGCGTAAGCCAAGGGAGGCTAGGAGGTAGCTGGGCGGAGTCAGCGGGGAAACTGACACCGACCAAGAAGGGGAGAAGACGTGGCGGAGACTTGAGATGGTGGTAATGAGAGGCGACGCCGCTACCGGTGATCCGGGAGGCTACAGGCGTGGTCGCAAAACTCTGCCGACGCTACTGGGCATGCTCAGTGGGTTGGGCTGAGATGTTTGGCGAGGGGAAGGTCACGTCGCCTGGGTGTGCTCCAGTCTCTCGGCTCGCACTGGGTTGCCTGGATTCCGCACGCGATCTTCACCGGGGGGCGGGGTGAGCGTGAGTGGGGGGCGCCGGGTCAGAGCTTTTTTTCATTTCCTGCCACATTTGTTTTCAAACCACTTTTGCTCAAAAGAGGCGACCGAGGGTTCAAAGTCTTCATGGGCGGAGCTTAATCTAAAAAAAAAAGCACTGCAGCGTCATCCAATCATATTTGTTATATTTGACAGAAACAAGGCGGCGTCGAAACTCAACGCTTTGATCTGAACCTCATTGGCGCCTTAAAAACTTCATCATCAGCAAACAGGAAGTTTAACTGGTGCTGAAGTGGACCTTCATCACGCCACAGTGACGTGTACCGTGATGAAGATTAACGCTTTTAATGACTTAAAGCAGCTGACCTTTCAAAATAAGAGAGTTTTATATTTATATATATATATATATACATATATATATATATATATATATATATGTATATACATATATGTATATATATATATGAACATGAATATATATATATATATATATATATATTCATGTTTATGTATATATATATATATGTATGTATATATATATATATATACATACATATATATATATATATATATATATATATATAAAAACATGTATATATATATATATATATACATATATATATATATATATATATACATATATATATATATATATTCCCTCATGGAGTCCAGAGAAGAGGTGAAATCCTCAGAAATGTAGATGATGGTCTTAATCTATCAGAACCCCCCCTTTCTGATCCATAAGCTAATGAACTCTCAGCTTTGGGCGTGTGCCCCGGCCCCCCCCCTACAGACGAGGGGTCCTAACTGGCATGAAGCCCATTCATTGGGTCTTCACTGTTTGCAGACGATGTGGTTTTGTTGGTTTCGATCCGTGAACTCCAGCAGAGGAGTGGTTTAAGAGTCAGAACCTCGAGATCTGAGGTCCTGTGACAGACAGTGGTGGACCGTCTCCTCCACGGAGGAGGTGCATTTCTGCCTCTAGTTCTAGAGTTATGCAAAATGGACGGTGAGATGTTAGGCAGGTTTGGTGCAGCATCCAGAACTTTCTGGAGGGACTGTATATCTCATCTCCGGGGAACGCTGGAGAGTGTTGCTGTGGAGAGGGACATCTGGAATACCCCCTTGGTCTAATGCCACCTTGACCCCACCCAGAAAAGAGCGGGAATCAACTAGCCGACTGTTAGCCGTCTCCGTGTTCTGGCCCGTGAAGCTGACCCAAGTGGGTTAGTTTCTGCTGAAGAAGTTTGACCGGCTCCGAATGACCTCACTTCATCAATGAACCCTCCCCCCTCCACTAAGCCCCGCCCCTGTGTGACTCCAAAACAAGACTGGAAGGAAACCCCGCTGACCTAAATCGTCACTCTTAAAGCTGCAGAGCCAAGGAACCGGGTCACGAAGACGAGCACCGACGAAGAGGAGAGGGCACTAGACAACTCTACTAAGGCGATCTGATGAGGAGGAGTTCTTGTGATCTGATGAGGAGGAGGTCATGTGATCTGATGAGAAGGAGGTCATGTGATCAGATGAGGAGGAGGTCATGTGATCCGATGAGGAGGAGGTCATGTGATCTGATGAGGAGGAGGCCATGCGATCTGAAGAGGAGGAGGTCATGGTATCCGATGAGGAGGAGGAGGAGGTCATGTGATCCGATAAGGAGGAGGAGGTCATGTGATCTGGTCATCTGATCTGATGAGGAGGAGGAGGTCATGTGATCAGATGAGGAGGGGGAGGAGGTCATGTGATCCGATTAGGAAGAGGAGGAGGTCATGTGATCCGATGAGGAGGAGGTCATATGATCAGTTGAGGAGGAGGTCATGTGATCGGATAAGGAGGAGGTCATGTGATCCGTTGAGGAGGAGGTCAAGTGATCCGATAAGGAGGAGGAGGTCATGTGGTCCGATGAGGAGGAGGAGGATGTCATGTGATCCGATGAGGAGGAGGAGGAGGTCATGTGATCCGTTGAGGAGGAGGAGGTCATGTGATCCGATAAGGAGGAGGAGGTCATGTGGTCCGATGAGGAGGAGGAGGTCATGGTATCCGATGAGGAGGAGGTCATGTGATCCGATAAGGAGGAGGAGGTCATTTGATCCGATAAGGAGGAGGAGGTCATGTGGTCCGATGAGGAGGAGGTCATGTGATCCGTTGAGGAGGAGGTCATGTGATCCGTTGAGGAGGAGGTCATGTGATCCGTTGAGGAGGAGGAGGTCATGTGTTATTTTACACAAAGGCACCTGTAAAGCAAAATGATTTGTAAACAAACTGTTTGTTGAGTTTGTTTACTGCGGAGTGAAGTCATACACAACTGTTGTGTTTATTTGTTGTTTTTATTCTTTTATTTATTGTTTTAAATTCTAAATAATTATTATACTTGTTTGTATTTGAGTCTGAAGGAGAAAACACACACAGTCTGTGTATGTCTGTGTGTGTGTGTGTGTATGTACGTGAGTGTGTGAGTGTGTATGTGTGTATGTGTGTGTGTATGTGTGTATTTGAGTGAGTGTGTGTGTGTGTGTGTATGTGAGTGTGTATGTGTGTACGTGTGTGTATGTGTGTGTGTGAGTGTGTGTGTGTGTATGTGAGTGTGTGAGTGTGTATGTGTGTATGTGTGTGTGTGTATGTGTGTATGTGAGTGAGTGTGTGTGTGTGTGTGTGTGATGTCTTCAGATATCTTTTAACAGAAATAAACATTTCATAATAACAACAAACTTCTTTTATTCCTAAATGTGACAAAACTAATATTATATTTTCTTTATATTTGGCATAATTGAAATAAAATCTTTGAAGTATTTTTACATAAATACTTTTGGTCAGTGTTAAATACCAAACACATAAATAAGAAATAAGATTCAGTCAAAGTTGAGTTTATGATTTATTATAATATAAACTTATGTCACGGTTTTTAATCACGTGTCTCTGGAAAAGAGAAAACAGAAAGAGAAGAAGAAGAAACGACAGACGTCCATCAGGTCGATCAACCACAGGAAGTGCAAAAAACAAACTTTACAAAACCATCTTCTGAAGAAAAGACAAAGTTGAAAAAGTCCAGAGTGAGAAACATCTGAAGAAGAGAAAAGTGAGTCTCGATCGGTTCGGTTCGGTTCGGACTGAGAGGCTCAGTCGAACCAGCTGGACCGGGTTTGTGCTTTTACTTTGAAAGTAATCATAGATTTATCTTCCGTTACCAACGTTCATACTTTTATATTCAGCTGCATAAATGTTGTTAAAGCCCTGTTCGTGATTTTAGGTCCATACTTAGAGTTAGGACATCTGTGCACTCAAAAAACAAACAAACAAACAAACAAACAATCAATAAATGCCCTCAACATTGACTTTAAGTATTTCAACTACATCTGAATGTTCGCTGTCATTTTACTTAACGAGACACATTTAATTCATTTTCTTTCTCCTCATGTAGTTTGTAAAGAAATAAATTAATTCAACCAATTATGATGAATTAATGTAAATGTTTACATGTATTCAATGTTTATAATAGGTAACGTAAATAAACATAATCTATTTACCGACGTGTGAATGATCTACGAGAGGAAAACTTTTCTCCCTTTATTTCATTTATTCTCTTTGACCGGAAAAAAACAAGGAATTAAATGTGACTCTTTAAAAATCAAATACCTGAATTCAATGTTTATGGCTGTTTTTTTTTTTTTAACGTGTGTGTACTTGTGTGTGTGTGTGTGTGTTTGTGTGTGTTTATGTGTGTGTGCTTGTGTTAGTGTGTGTTTGTATATGTGTGTTTCTGTGTGTGTGTGTATGTGTGTTTGTGTTAGTGTGTGTGTTTGTGTATGTTTATGTGTGTGTGTTTGTGTTAGTGTGTGTTTGTGTATGTTTATGTGTGTGTGTGTGTTTGTGTTAGTGTGTGTATGTGTGTTTTTTATGTGTGTGTTTGTGTTAGTGTGTGCGTGTGGGTATGTGTGTTTTTTATGTGTGTTCGTATGTGTGTGTGTGTTTGTGTTAGTGTGTGTGTGTGTGGGTATGTGTGTTTTTTTATGTGTGTGTGTTTGTGTTAGTGTGTGTTTGTGTATGTGTGTTTATGTGTGTGTTTGTGTTAGTGTGTGTGTGTGGGTATGTGTTTTTTTTAATGTGTGTTCGTATGTGTGTGTGTGTGTTTGTGTTAGTGTGTGTGTGTGGTTATGTGTGTTTTTTATGTGTGTTCGTATGTGTGTGTGTGTTTGTGTTAGTGTGTGTGTGTGGGTATGTGTGTTTTTTTATGTGTGTGTGTTTGTGTTAGTGTGTGTGTTTGTGTTAGTGTGTGTTTGTGTGTGTGTGTGTGTGTGTGTGTGTGTGTTCTGTCTGCGTTTGTAAAAATCACTACTTAAAGATTTTAAAGTGCAGATTCCAACATAACCAACATGTTTAAAAGTACAAAAACCTAAAATCGATGATTTTAGTCATTGAATTAAAAGTTAAATGAATTAAATGGGTTTTAGTGCAAAGTTTCTTAAATCTTGTTCCATCAATGAGAATAAATTCAATAATTGATTACAGGAGATAAAAATCACTGATATGAATCTTTAAACGGTTTTAACAATAAAAAAAAGTACATTATAAATGAATGATTTACTGAAATCAGACTAAATTATTCTTTTACGTAAACTTTGTTTTAGTTCCAGCCTCTTCATGAAATTATAAGTTCAACATTAAAGAATCAGACCGTCTTTATTTATTTGACCTCATTAAGAAATTACTTTTTTACTCTCGGTAATCATTTGACTGACAAACACTTTGCATTAAAATAACGTTTGTAATTTTATTAATCGACATTATTGCTGCTTTTTTTTTTTGCAAAACATTCATTTGATCAAATCGGATAAAAAAGAAAAACACTGCCATCAATTCTGCTAATCAAAAACATCTGAAATAAAGTTAAATCTGTTTGTTTTCTCAATGGATCGATTCCGTTTTTGTAAAAAAACGAACTTTTTAAAGTTCATGTCATGAAACAGGAAACACTTAGTGAGGAATTAACAGAAGTATTTATTATAACTGTTTGTTCCAAATAAACAAGGCTGTGGTGAAAAGATTCAATGTGTTTAAAATGAGTCGTTTTTAATGCGATTATTAAATCTGAATCAAAATGGAAAAATTGAGACAAACTAAGAATAAATGAGGATTTATTTAACAAATATGCGTTTTAAGAGTTTTTTCTCCCGGACAGGCCGCTCGGGTTTTTATACCGGGACGACGTGATTACCGGAGGCCTCAGGCCTCAAATAAGAGTAAATAAAAATAAGTCTCACTGAAAATCTTTTTCTCTTCAGTCGGAAAGATTCTTTAAAAATCTCCCGCGTTAAATGAAACCAGCGGATTGAATGTTTTTAAGGTTTGATGTGCGCATTTCTATTTATTTGGTTATTCCTCAGAGTAAATAACAACAAATAAAAGATTGTACAGAAGGTCAGGAGACTTTTAGGAATTTAAACGATAATTCATCAAAAATAGAATTTAAGCAACTCTATTTCCTTAAAACTGTGTTTAAAGTTTAACGAAAGTTTAATAGTTGAAACTATTTCAAAAAACCCAGAACCGACAACAGACCGGTTTATTCAGACAAGAAGCGACTTTCAGCTCCACGGAACCGTTTCCGTTCCGCTCCGTAAAAAAAATCACATACACGATTTTCACCTGAGTGTGTTTGTGTGTAAGTGTGTGTTTGTGTGTGTGTCTGTGTGTGTTTGTGCGCGCCAAGTTTAACACAGAACGGGTTGTGGAGACTCTTCGAGCACTGACCGGACCGGAGGATTCTGAACACTGGACTCACACTAGAACATAAGCGAGGCTTTATTTAGAACTAAACTCTTTTTAACACCTTTAATCTTCGTTTTTTCTTCAAATATGACTTTTAAACATTTCAGGCCGAAATCCCTCGTTCAGATAAAAGTCACGTGATGAAAACCAAGAGTCATCGATGAATGCAGATGAAGAGTAAAACCCAACATCTAATCTGACGGGCATCAAGTCTGCGTATCATGACGTCATCAGAAAGAGCTGCACCTGAGCAGGTAGCAGCGGTTACCATGGTGACGCAGTCGCTGCTGCTCAGCGACCGTCATGATTTTTGATTTGGGTTAAGGGTAAACACTTTATTCTGACTCTGCAGTAAACAAATATGATTGTTGATTCTTTATTTTCTCCTAAAGAAAAGATTGTTCCTCTAGAAATCTGTCAAAAACGAAACACACACACACACACACATATACACACACACACACACACACACACATATACACGCGCACACACATATACACACACACAGATATACACACACACACACACACACACACATACACACACACACACACACTCACAAACATATACACACGCACACACATATACACACACACACACACAGATATACACACACACACACACATATACACACACACATACACACACACACACATACACATATACACACACACACATATACACACACAGAGATACACACACATATATACACCCACACACACACGGACACACACACATATATACACACACGCACGGACACACACACACACTCACACACACGCACACATATACACACACACAGATACACACATACACAGATACACACACACACACGCACACACACGGGCTGTGAGTTTTCTAGATTTATAGAAATATGAAGGATTATAAGTCGATGTTGTTGTTTTGCATAATTTCCCCCACGAAGACTTTATTCCTAAAAGAATGCGTCTTAAAGGAAGTCAAGTTTATTCCCGGAGAAGATAAAAGTCTTTTTTTCCGGTTTGTTCGGTGACGTCGCGGCGGAACCTGAGTAAAAACCATCTGAAGGCTTTTCTTCCTGATTGTCTCCGGTTTTAAGGCTTCACTTATTTCTTCATGTTTTATCTTTTATTCTCCAACCAAAGAGAGAAAAAGATTCTAAACATGTTTGATTGTCTCCTTGATTGTCTGCATAAATAATAATTATTAAGCCCCCTGTGCCCCGCCCCTCCACAAATAGAATTTAAATACAATAAATACAAAACACATAAATAAAATACTCAAACCGGAAGTAGTGAAATCTGTACAGGATATAAATAGTCTGAAATAAAGTTTTACCTTTGGCAAAGTCTAGTTTACAGATAAACAAACACTTTGTCCCTTTTCTCTTCTTACTGAATGAAAATAAACGGATTATGGCCAGAAAAGTTTGACTTCATCATCACCATCCTCATCCTCCTCCTCAGCCTACCAGTTATTATTTGCCCTTAATATCGTGACGTCTGTGCGCGTGCGTCCGTCCGCGCCCCCCGCAGACGAAAGGTCAGTTTAGGAAGGCGTTCGGGGTCACCCGCTTGTGGTGGGAGAGGACACCGGGGAACCCCGCGGGCACGCCCGGTGAGAAGCCCGGGAGGGAGCCGTTTCTGACGGAGTCCGACAGCAGCGCCTGCGGGGAGCCGCCGGCCGGTAGGCCGCCGTAGCCGCCCGGTGCGCCCTGCTGGAGGTGGGACGGCGGAGGAGGAGGTGGATGCGGCGGTGGTCCTCCTCCAGGCGCGTGCTGGGTCCCCGAGACAAAATACCCGGCCGTCTGACCCGAGAGGAGTCCGACCGGCGACGTGCTCATCCCGTAACCGTTCAAGCCCAGCGCACCGGCGCCGGAGCCGCCGAGGATGGAGCGCCCCAGCTCTCCGTTACTCAGCTGATCCACGGCGGGCAGCAGCGGCGCGTAACCGGCCGCCTGGTTGAGGAAGCCGGGCGAGGATCCGTTATAGTGCGGGTGGTGGTGGTGCAGCGAGAGGAACGGGGAGATCTGCCAGTACAGCGGGTTGTTGGCCCGCTCGGTAACGTTAATCCCCAAACCGAGTGGAGCGAAGCGCAGCCCGCGCTTCATGGCGAGTTTCCCTCTGGAGGTGGCGGAGCGGCGGCGGAGCTTCCCGGTGGTCCCCCCTATGAACACGTCATCGCTGCTCGGGTCCAGCATCCAGTAGTTGCCCTTGCCCGGGTCGTCGTAGTGCCTCGGTACCTTCACGAAGCACTTATTGAGGCTCAGGTTGTGGCGGATGGAGTTCTGCCAGCCCTGCTTGTGTTCCCGGTAGTACGGGAAGTTCTTCATGATGAACTCGTAGATCCCGTTCAGCGTGAGCCGCTTCTCGGGACTCTGCCGGATGGCCATCATGATCAGGGCGTTGTAGCTGAACGGCGGTTTATCGTATTTCCCGTTTTTCCCGCTGTTCGTTACGGGATTCTGCCCCGGTGGGGCCTCGGTGCCGTTCCCTCCTCCTCCCTCCTCCTCTTCGTCCCCCTGCTCCTCCTTACCCGCTTTCTCCGGGTCCGTGGAGTCCACCTCCGGCAAGTCCAGAGACTTCTCGGAGTCAGAGCCGGGGGAGGGCGAGGAGGAGACGACCGCGGCGGCGGCGGCGACAGCGGCGGCAGCGGCGGCGGCGGCGGAGTCCGGTCTGTCGCACTTGGAGGGCAAGAGGAGGCTCTTGATGCTGAAGGAGGAGGACCGGTGGACGGTCGGCGGGTCTTTCACATCCTCCATGCCCGGTGGCGGCTCTCCCAAACACGCGGAATAAATAATAATAAACAAAACAACAACTCCAGGCTCGTGCGCCTCCGTTATCCCGCTGGAAGAGAGAGAGACCGAGAGGAGAGAGGAGAGAGGAGAGAGAGGAAGGAGGGTCAGGAGGAGAGACGCGTGGATGAAGGAGTGGAGAGAGAGAACAGAGACAGACTGAGAGAGGGGGAGGAGGAGGAGGAGGCGGGGGAGGAGGAGGGGCGGTGGATGTGGAGAAATTAGTTATTAAAGGAGAGGGGCGGAGCTTCTGAAACTTTTGTCAACAAATCCTCGGACACTCACCTGTCCTCCTCTCCGCCTCCTTCTGCCGCTATGTGCTCACGCGCTCCGTAAATTCGCTCTCTGCGAGTAAAATCCCGATCCGAGATGGTGCGTATGAGCGCGCGCCTCCCCCGCCGCGTGTGCGTTAAAGCGACAGCCAGGCGGTTGATTGCTCAACGGCACTAATAGCTGGGATTCAAGTCGGCAAACAATCTATGTGCGCGCGAGGATTTGTGACGCGCTGCTATTGTCTGCAAATAAAGATCAGACACACACGCACACACACACACACGCACACTTACACGGCCACACATGCACACACATAAACACACACATGCACACATGCACACACACACACACACACATACACACAGACACACACAATAACTGTCACTAGAGTGCCCTCTGTCGGTAACAGTCGGTCCTGCAGCATCAACAAACAATCTATTTGACTAACTCTGAATTATAGCAATAATAGTCATAAAAAATAAAGATAATGATAATAATTATAGTAGAAACTACCGGAAACAACGATTTCAGATTTTAACAAAGTAAAGAAAGAAAAACCAGATAAAAACAAGTAAATACAAACCTAGAATAAATATACTTTTATTCATGCAATAATGTAACACTTTATATTATGATATGATTATTATACTATTCCAGGCAGAAATGATAAGATTATAGTTAATAGTATAACTATAAGTATTATATAAAGAGTTACTCCTCAGACTCTTTCAGCGGTTTTTCTTCCTCCTCTGAAATATTTCCTGCAGGTTTGTGAAAAAAAAGTCATCATAAATCAGCTGAACTGTAAAAACACTATAAAAACATTCGGAGCAGATTCACAGGTAAGAACATTTTTTATACACAATAATATTGATAATACTAATAATAATATTATAACAGTAATAATAATAATAGTAATAACAGTAATAATAATAATAAAAGTAATAATAATAAGAACAGTAATAATAATAACAGTAATAATAATAACAGTAATAATAATAATATTAATTATAATAGTAATAATGATAAAAGAAATAATAACAGTATTAATATTAATTGTAATAATAATGATAACAGTAATAATAACAGTAATAATATTAATTGTAATAATAATAATAACAGTTATAATAATAATAGTAATAATGATAACAGTAATAATAACAGTGATAATAATAATAGTAGTAATAACAGTAATAATATAATATTAATAATAATATTAATAATAATAACAGTAATAATAATAACAGTAATAATACTATTAGTAATAATAACAGTAATAATAATAACAGTAATAATAATCAGACGTTTTATGTCAGAATTGATGATGTCATTATATCTGGAGTTTCTCCTCTGATCCCTGCTCCCCTCCTCCAGGCCTCCACTGGAGTCTTCTCCTATCAGCTGCATTCCTCTGAACGACCAAGAAGGTCCAACTAGTTTAGACACCTTCATCAGAGAGGAAGTGTGAAGAACATCCTGTTCATTCATGGAGTGTCTCCACCCCTCATGGAGTGAGGGGTGGAGACACTCCATGAGGGGTGGAGACACTCCATGAGAGGTGGAGACACTCCATGAGGGGTGTTTTGAAATACTTTATGAACTCGTTCAACAAACTGCAAACACATGTTCTGTGAGATCTTCAGGGCCGGAGGACCATAACCTGCTTATTTATGGGCTCAAGAGAGATTATCATTAATATGGGTTAAAGGTTTTTATCATAATGACGAAGCTACTGGGATAGTCCATGTGTGAATAATCTGTTACTGTGTGAGTAATTTGTTACTGTTTGTGAGTAATCTGTTACTATGTGTGAGTAATCTGTTACTATGTGTGAGTAATCTGTTACTTTGTGTGAGTAATCTGTTACTGTTTGTGAGTAATCTGTTACTATGTGTGAGTAATCTGTTACTATGAGTGAGTAATCTTTTACGGTGTGTGAGTAGTCTTTTACTATGAGTGAGTAATCTGTTACTATGTGTGAGTAATCTGTTACTGTTTGTGAGTAATCTGTTACTATGTGTGAGTAATCTGTTACTATGAGTGAGTAATCTTTTACGGTGTGTGAGTAGTCTTTTACTATGAGTGAGTAATCTGTTACTATGTGTGAGTAATCTGTTACTGTTTGTGAGTAATCTGTTACTATGTGTGAGTAATCTGTTACTATGAGTGAGTAATCTTTTACGGTGTGTGAGTAGTCTTTTACTATGAGTGAGTAATCTGTTACTATGTGTGAGTAATCTGTTACTGTTTGTGAGTAATCTGTTACTATGTGTGAGTAATCTGTTACTATGAGTGAGTAATCTTTTACGGTGTGTGAGTAGTCTTTTACTATGAGTGAGTAATCTGTTACTATGTGTGAGTAATCTGTTACTATGTGTGAGTAATCTGTTACTGTTTGTGAGTAATCTGTTACTATGTGTGAGTAATCTTTTACGGTGTGTGAGTAGTCTTTTACTATGAGTGAGTAATCTGTTACTATGTGTGAGTAATCTGTTACTATGAGTGAGTAATCTGTTACTCTGTGTGAGTAATCTGTTACTATGAGTGAGTAATCTGTTACTATGTGTGAGTAATCTGTTACTGTGTGTGAGTAATCTGTTACTATGTGTGATTAATCTGTTACTATGAGAAAGTAATCTGTTACTATGTGTGAGTAATCTGTTACTATGTGTGAGTAATCTGTTACTATGTGTGTAATCTGTTACTATGTGTGAGTAATCTGTTACTATGTGTGTAATCTGTTACTATGTGTGAGTAATCTGTTACTATGAGTGAGTAATCTGTTACTGTGTGTGAGTAATCTGTTTGTGTGAGTAATCTGTTACTGTGTGTGAGTAATCTGTTACTGTGTGTGAGTAATCTATTACTATGTGTGAGTAATCTGTTACTGTGTGTGAGTAATCTGTTACTGTGTGTAACAGGTGTTCCTGCAGGGAAACATTTTGATTTTAAAAGAACAATCAGTCCAGATGAGAACATTTAGGAGTTCTGACCTCCAGACCTGTAGAATGTAGGGAGAAGTTAAGAAGGAGGTCTATCTAGTATAAACATCATTTTACTCTAATGGTTCACGTTTTACTCACTAGGGGGAGTTTTTAGTGTAAAACACTGGTTCTGTTCCGTAACTTCCCGACCATCATTCCAGTTGTGTCTAAATTTATCTCCTATGAGTCGGGTTCGGGTCGGGGTTGAGTCTGGTGTGGGTCCGGTTCGGGTCGGGGTTGAGTCTGGTGTGGGTTCGGGTTGAGTCTGTTTTGGGTCGGGGTTGAGTCTGGTGTGGGTCTGGTGTGGGTCCGGTCTGGTATGTCTTTGTTCTGATTGGCTGGTGGCTCTTTCTGTCAGTTCCCACAGAAAGTTTGGTGAAACTCTGTTTGTTTAAAGAAACGGTTCCATTTCAGGTGAACTCTTCAAGTCTGATCATCTGAGCCTGAATCATCAGAACTCTGATGATTCATCTGCAGATCTTCCCCGACGGAGCATCATGGTTCTGTGACCCAGGAGAAATCCTCCTCAGTACTTCCTGGAACAGGATAGACGGGATGCGACAGTGTTGGTATGAAGGATCTCCGTCCTCGTCCCTCAAGCGTGAGATCGTTTCTCCGGGTCGGTCCCCCTGACCTCGGTGGCGGGTTCTTGACTGACCTCTGACCTCGCAGTTTGGACAGATGGATTTCTAGATTTCCAGTTTTTCTATCAGGTGTTTTCTCCGGCCCGTCATCCTTCAGAACTCTGAGGCGCTGTGAAGGATATGACAGCATCATCAGCAAAGAGTTTCCTCCTGCCGATCGGGTCTGACAGGATCCGGCTGAGAGCTGAGGAGGAGGACGGCGGACAGGAAGTTACATTCTGTCACAGCAGGTTAGGAGCGAGGCGGCCGTACTGTACGGCGGTACCGCCCTGTGGAGAGAGACGGGTTCTGGTCGTTCATCTTGCTGATATTATTAAGGCCTGAGCCGTTACACCCGGAGACGCCAAACTAAATCAGGCCGACTCGCCGACAGCTGCGGGGTCACCCAGAGTTTACGCCTATTAATAGCAGCGGGGTACGCACACGTGTGGCTCCGCCCACAGCGTGACACACACAGCCAGGATATTTACATACATGCACCCCCGCAGGCTTTTTCCCACACACACCCACACACACACACACTGCACAGCAATGCAAGGAAACATGCGCTCCACCGACAGAAGGGGGGAGGGGGGAGGAGGGGCGAGGAGGGAGGAGGGTTGGCATGGCAACAAAGCACCCATGTAGCCACGAGGCACAGAGACAGCGAAGCGTCCGTTATGAATCAAAACATTTTGCTTGAATCATTCAGGGTTGTTTTTCTCTCCTCCCTCCCCCCAGCTCCCCCACCTCCCCTCCTGCTCCTCCCCCTCCCTCCCTGTGTGGGTCTGGTTGTGTTGGGATGCTCACACACTGACCTACATCCGCCATGAACCCAGAGCTGGTGTCAGTTTGTCTCCATGATTCTGGCCTGCATGTTTCGGTGCCGTTGGATGACGGTTGTTGAACGAGGAGCAGAACCCAGCTGTGCTGCTGGACTCTGACCCGGGTCGCTGTCAGGTTCAGACTACATACCTCCGCCCCTGTGCCCTCTTTTTACTCCACCCCTCCATCGTGTATAAACGTTGTGGTGGGTTGATGGAAGGTCCGAGGTAGTAACGGATATGAAACGGATATCTGTAAGTGTGAAGTGGGTCGGGGTCATGATTTTTGGACCAACAGTACATCAACACCTCAAAACCAGAAATTCTGGAAAGCAGCTAATAGTGATTAGCTACTGGTAGCAATTAGCACCTAGTGACATATAGTAGCTAGAAGCAGAAAACAGCTATTGGCTGTCAGTAGCTAATAGCAGTTAACAGCCAGTAGTGGTTAGCTTCAAGTGCCAGTCAGCAAGTAGTAGCAGTTAGAAATTGATTGCGATTAGATGATGTGTCTGTCAGTAGTTAGTAGTAGTTAGTAGCTGTTGGTCAACAGTAGGTGGTAGTTTACTGTTAGTAGAGTCCTCCTCTGCCTCTATGGACCATCCTCCTCTGCCTCTATGGACCACCCTCCTCTGCCTCTATGGACCGTCCTCCTCTGCCTCTATGGACCATCCTCCTCTTCCTCTATTGACCACCCTCCTCTTCCTCTATGGACCATCCTCCTCTTCCTCTATGGACCACCCTCCTCTTCCTCTATGGACCACCCTCCTCTGCCTCTATGGACCGTCATCCTCTGCCTCTATGGACCATCCTCCTCTTCCTCTATGGACCGTCCTCCTCTTCCTCTATGGACCGTCCTCCTCTGCCTCTATGGACCACCCTCCTCTGCCTCTATGGACCGTCCTCCTCTGCCTCTATGGACCATCCTCCTCTGCCTCTATGGACCACCCTCCTCTGCCTCTATGGACCGTCCTCCTCTGCCTCTATGGACCACCCTCCTCTTCCTCTATGGACCACCATCCTCTTCCTCTATGGACCATCATCCTCTGCCTCTATGGACCATCCTCCTCTGCCTCTATGGACCATCCTCCTCTTTCTCTATGGACCATCCTCCTCTATGGACCATCCTCCTCTGCCTCTATGGACGTGGGTTAGCTGGTATTCACAGCTGATGGTTCTCTGACAGACAAACTGAATAGAACTGAGTTTTTACTCAACAACTATTGTTTTGTTTCTTTTTCTTTCACGCTGTCGAGGCAGATCTTTCACGCCGTCTGCTCTGGTTAACGAGGCGGAACCCTTCCACTCTCCGGGTTCCAACAACACACCAGATTATCTAAATGAGTCGGACAGAGCAGCAGAGTTTATGAAAATCAGAACTCAAAGTGTGTCTCTGTGACTGATTTACTCCGATGACCGAAGGTCGCGGTTTGATGACATCATTCCTGTTGTTGATGTCTATTTATTTATTTTCATATCTTTGTCAGGAATCATCGGGCGGAGAACAAATCAATCCTAATCCTCCACCTCTTACGTGACCGTTGTCTCACGCGTGGTCGGCTGACAGTCAAGTGGCGACTATCAGGTGGTTTCTGCTGCAGTGGGCGGAGCTTCGGGTGGAGGTGTCCCTGCTGGGCCGCTTTATAGCCAAAGTAGATTAATGGGTCAGTTTAGCAAAGTTCAATCAGGGTTCAAGTTTCAGTTCAGACAGAGTTCATCAGAGCGGAGCGGCAAGGAGGGGGAGGAGCCGCCACGCCGGAGAAGAGACGGAACCAGAACTAAAGACACAGAACCGTAAACACAGAACAGAGGAAGAACTGATGGAGATCATTTCATGTTTCCTGGCGAATCATCAGTTTGTTCGCTTCTTAACTTCTGTGCAAAAATCTTCTCTAACTCTCCTCTTTCTGGCACTGAGACTGTTCCCCAGGACGGTCAGATGTTTACCAGGACTATCAGCTGTTCCTCAGGACGGTCAGATGTTCCTCAGGACGGTCAGATGTTTACCAGGACTATCAGCTGTTCCTCAGGATGGTCAGATGTTCCTCAGGATGGTCAGATGTTCCTCAGGGCGGTCAGATGTTCCACAGGATGGTCAGATGTTCCTCAGGGCGGTCAGATGTTCCTCAGGGCGGTCAGATGTTCCTCAGGACGGTCAGATGTTCCTCAGGGCGGTCAGATGTTCCTCAGGACGGTCAGATGTTTACAAGGACTATCAGATGTTCCTCAGGATGGTCAGATGTTTACCAGGACTATCAGATGTTCCTAAGGATGGTCAGATGTTCCTCAGTACGATAAGATGTTCCTCAAGACAGTCAGGTGTTCCTCTGGACGGTCAGATGTTCCTCAAGATGGTCAGATGTTCCTCAGGACGGTCAGATGTTCCTCTGGAGAGTCAGATGTTTACAAGGACTATCAGATGTTCCTCAGGATGGTCAGATGTTTACCAGGACTATCAGATGTTCCTCAGGATGGTCAGATGTTCCTCAGGATGGTCAGATGTTCCTCAGGGCGGTCAGATGTTCCACAGGATGGTCAGATGTTCCTCAGGACGGTCAGATGTTCCTCAGGATGGTCAGATGTTCCTCAGGATGGTCAGATGTTCCTCAGGGCGGTCAGATGTTCCTCAGGGTGGTCAGATGTTCCTCAGGACGGTCAGATGTTCCTCAGGATGGTCAGATGTTCCTCAGGGCGGTCAGATGTTCCTCAGGGCGGTCAGATGTTCCTCAGGACGGTCAGAGGAACCTATGAGAAGTTCTCTGAAGCCCATCGCTAAAAAAAACACAAAGGTAACCTCAATTTCAAAGTGACAACCTTCCTGTTGGTTTGGGGCCTCTTCGTGATACAGTCGTGTCCCACGTCTCCTAAGTCCAGGTGTAACGCTGAGCCGGAGCGCCAGTTTGAAATAGTGTAGGGGGCGCCGTAGAGCCATTCCTCCACATCTAATCACAGCATGATTGGACCCGACGATCAGACCAGAACTCAATCTACGCAACAATGAATCCATCCATATCTTCTTCTGAACTTCTGGACCCAGTGGACTCTGGGTTAACCGGCTGGTACATCAGAATATAGAACCTTTCGTCACTTCCTGTTGCCACTAGTCGGCGCTCTGATGGACTCGGAGGTGTGGAGGACAGGACCTTTACTCTACGGGTAGAGGTCCGGGCAGATGGGACCATGTTGACTCCGTTCATCCATAACATTTGACCCTGGTGGTCTTTAGGGTCTGTGGAAGGACAATTACCGGACAGAACCTAAAACACATGTGGGACGGCGGTTCTTGTTCCATCGGGACAGAAGCTCCGGGTCAGTGGTTACGTGAAGCTCTGGAACAGGATCTGACTAAGTCAGGATGCTTCAGCTCCTTAACCCCTGACCCTCAGGGTGTCGCTGCGGGACTTAAGCCGGGGCACGGGCTCTGGGTCGCCGTGACCTCAGAGAGGTGGTGACGCGGTGAAGGTTGTTTACTCAACGGTTGAAGACAGAACGTTTGACCTGGAGGACGGATTCTGTTCTTCAGAGATCTGCAGCAGGAACTCCTCATTGGTTTTCACAGAACACAGTTTATCATTTGGTTGTGACTGCTCCGGGGTCCGGCGGCCCACAGCAGGTGTCTGATGGAGGAGAGGGGACGTCCGCTGCTGTGGATCAGAACCTTCGTGTCCATCAACTCATGTGAAGTGTCCACTGATGACAGGAACCAGCTGCTCATCAACAGTTTGGACCTGTTCCTCCATTATTCCTTCCAATAGTTCTTTTTGAAGAGACTCAATCCGTAAACCTACAAACCTGAATGAAGACCTGGTACCAGCTGGACTAGAACCACCTGTCCTGTTCACCACATCACCACTTCAGAAGAACATCTTCACAAGCAGGAAGTGGACTCCTCACCAGAAGCACACTCTGTCAAAATCAACAGAAATGACAGAATCCATCAGTCTGGGAAGGGTTCCAAAGAATCTCATTAGGATACACAGTTACAGAGACACACACACACACACACACACACGCACACACACACATAAACTCACACACACACACACACACACACACACACACACACACACACACACACACACACACACACACACACACACACACACACACACACACACACACACACACACA
>VRLP01005401.1:0-37354 GCA_009660295.1 Lophius piscatorius | reverse complement strand
TTTTTTATTTATGCTTTTATCTGCTTTTACTTTGTAGCACTTTGAGATTTGATCCAAATGTAAAGTGCATTATAAATTAAATGTATTATTATTATTATTATTATCTAATGAGTTTATTAAATAATATAAAACACAACTGATTTGCTGGAAATTGTGGACAAATCTAGATTAAGTAAATGAATACATAACTTTTTGAGAGTAGGATTCAAAGTAGAGAGCAGTTTGTAAAATAAATTAGTTTCACCCACTGACACCTATTCGAATCAGTAACCTACTGAAGGGGCAGTCAATGACAGGATCTACTCCCAACGTCAGGGTTGCACAGTTTTTTGGCCGATGCTACTTGTGCATCCAAAGTGTGTTTCATTAATTGGTGCCCCTGTTCAACTACTCTATAGTACTGTCTGGGAAATATAAAAAGAAGAAACACCTTTATTCCAAATCCAAACAAAAATATAAAAATAAAAAACATTTGCATACACTTTTGATAATCTTAACATGAATATAAAAGTACAATATCAATAATCATAATAATGAAGACTTATAATACACGCACAATTTGTTATCTTGTTCACGCGAGATAATGATCGTGCACAGAAAAAAAAAAATCCTTATGGAACTACAGTATTGATAATCCGCAGAAATATGAAGAGAGCTCTATCTAGCAAAGTCCAAAAAAGTCGATGGAAATGTGTTAACAGTTTACTCGTGGAAATCAAATATAATTTTTTATTATTATAAATAGTAGCGCTTAGCAAAATTGGTAAAATATCTAATAATAATAATGATAATAATAATAAATTCGCGAGCTCTTTGGTGTGGGTGAGTAAATGTTTTGTTGTAAAACTGCCCATACATATACAGTATGTTATATTCATGCTTTACCAACTGATGACCATAAAACGTACCGGTATGGCCATTACTGGGTTATCTTTGAGCTTTCCTATTGATGTGAAGCCATCCAGAATTACTTTTTGTCGGAGTGGTATATTCTGGGACCCGATCGTGACACAGTCGATTGTCAGAGTAACGGAACGCCTGTTGACGTCAAGCTGAACTTCGTGCCACTGCTCGTTAAAAAAAAAATCCGGGGTGCTGAAAACAACCGTCTGCCTCCTTGTGTCCAGAGCTGTGAAGGTGAACTCCAGAGACTTTGACTCCCCGTTGAGTCTGACGGCCAACTGCTCGCCTCCAGTTACATCCTGCATTTGCCAGATATTCCAGTTTTTATTGATGGAATTGCCATTCATGCGAAACACGGCCAGAAAAGCAAACTCCTGAGGTAGTCCCAGAGGATAAGCTGATCTGAAAAAGATGCAATAATATTGAACCACCGGTAAATGTCTTCTAGGTAAACTCACTATTCTTATGATGATTTTAGACAAACGTGTCCTGTATATTCCTGTATATATATATATTTTTTAAATATATATACCAAACAATTTATTCTAAACCAACTCATATGTTGTAGGTAGAACGATGATGATGTCTAATAAGTTGACTTGTAGAAAAAAATGTAACAACAAGTAATGTCGGGCTAGGATGTTCAGCACCATGGACAGGGTAAATAGTGTTATAATTCTATAGCCACTAGATGTCAGTGTTCACCTACACAGCGTCTTACAGGAGGGATCCTAAATTGGGTTACTGTCTCCTATTGGGCTATGAAAATACCGCTGGTGGGCCCTCAGAAATTGTTCAAATTACCATATTATACTTGTGACTAAATATTTATATTCAAACTGTATAATCACAACTAATAAAACAACACCCTAGCATTTAAGTTATTCTTGATACATTTTACTTATTTTGAACCCTTAGATTCAAAGCTTTCTTCCAGGTCATAGTTTTCATGAATCTCTATTTCAATAAAGAGCTATTTGATCTTGCTATTCTTAATAATATTGCAATAACTGAGTGTAGTTGGGAGGAATTGTAATAAAGGAATCGGAATACATGTCTTTGTTAATGTTGAGCTTCTTTTTCTTTGGGCTGTTCCTGTTAGTGGTCATCACAGCGTATTATCAGTTTTTATCTAAACCTGTCCTCTGCACCTTCATCTGTTACACCTACAAACTGCATGTGCTCTCTCACTACATCAAGAGACATCCTTTTTTGTTGAACCTGGTCAACAACTTTGTCTCCCAGATTTCTAAATTGGGTTGTCTCAAAACCATACAGCAGAGATCCGTTCACTATCATCTTGTAAACCTTTCCCTTCACTTCTACTACTACTCTTCTGTCACGGATAACTCCTGACACTGTTTTCCACCAACTCCACCCTGCCTGAACTTGCTTCCTTACCTCTTTTCCACCCCCCCCATTGCTCTTAAGAGTCGACTCCAAGTACCTAAACTCCTGCACCTTCTCCACCTCTACTACTTGCATCCTCACTATTCCACCTGCCTCCCTTTCATTCACACAAATGTTTTTCTGTCTTGCAGTATCTGACCTTCATTCCTTTTCTCTTGTGGGAATACATCCACCTATCCAGGTTTTCCTCCACCTAATCCCTGCTTCCTGACACAACATCACAATGTCATCTGTGAACTTCATAGTCCATGGAGTCCATCAGGCTCTGAGCCTGACCTCATCTGTTAACCTGTTCATCAACGTAGCAAACAAGAAGAGGCTCAGAGCCTCTTCAGAGTTGCTTGGTGCAACCTAGAACCACCTTGAATTCATCCATCAAGCCTACTTCACACCTCAACACTGTTACATTGCTCTCATACATATCTTGTACAACTCTAGCATACGTCTCTGCAACACCGGACCTCCTCATGCAATTCTGCAATTCCTCCATCAGCACTCTGTCATACGCTTTCTCTAAATCGAAAAGACACAATGTAACTCCTTCTGCCTTCTCTTTACTTCTTCTTTCGCAGACTCAGAGGACACATAGCATCTGTAGTGCACTTTCTTGGCAGAAAGGGCACCCCCTTAACAGGGGGGGGGAGTTCCCCTAGATTTCTAATGTGAGCTCTTTCATTAAGGTACTGTCACACTTGCAAATATAAAAAAAAAGCTTTTTAGAAAAATTATATCTATTTATTATATTTTCAAACGAGTTCACTCCTTCTTCATCATACATCTGAAAAAATCTTGTTAGACCCTTAGCTTCCCACACCTTAAACTCATTATCAGTAGTATTTGGAATAGATGGATCCTTTATAATATCCCTTAAGTTCCCTCAGTTGTTGTTCTTTGATTTTGGCCATTTTCAATAATCTTTTCCATATTTCAAATGTTTTATAAATAAAATATCTATATATGTTTTAATCTGTTTATTTTTTTTATATCTGAAAAAAACAATGTGCTTAGGGCACCCACCAAGTTGAACTCCATGACTTTCCATTCAGGCCACATATTCTTTTTTATCCAAATCACAAGTGGTTTAACCTGTGCTGCATAATCTTTTTTTTTTTTATTTGCTGATGCTAATCCATCTTCATCTTTTTTTTGTTGTAAAATTTTAAGTTGAACTCTTTTAAGTGCAACTCAAAATGTTCTTTAAAGTCCTCTTCCAATCTGCACCCCACTTCCATTGCTTCAGGTTTTTTTAGGTTCAACTTACAGCCCGACATCACAGCATACTTCCTAATTTCTGCTAGTAATACAGGTAGTGAGTTATATATGTGTGTAAGGTATACTATAATATCATCAGCATATATTGCTAATTTTGTGTTCATCTCCTTCTATTATAACTCCATTTATTCCCCTGTTCTTCCTTATTCTTTCTGCGAATGGCTCTTAACATAGGGCGAAAATGTGGGGTGATAGCGGATCCCCTTGTCTCGTCCCCCTATTTGATATGAAAGTTTCAGAAAGTGTCCCATTCACTCTTACTTTTGCATTTGGTTCTTTATACATTTCTTTAATTAATTTAATAAAAGTTTGGTGAAAGCCAAACTTTTCACACACCTCAAATATAAATGGCCATGACACAAGATCAAAGGCTTTCTCAGCGTCTAGTGTCAATAACTGCGTTAATGCTTGGAATTTGTGGTATGATCAATAATAGTGAGAGTACATCGTATATTGTCAGCTAATAAACGATCTTTAACAAACCCTGTTTGGTCTAAATTGATTAGATTTGGGAGAATATGTTTGAGTCTATTTGTGTAATCGATGTAAATAATTTTTGAACAGCATTTAAAAGAGCGATTGGTCTATAAGATGAACACTTTGTTAGATCTTTCCCCTTCTTTGGGTAAAACAGAGATTAAAGCCGAGTTCCATGGGTCTGGCCTCTTCCCTGTTTGTAATATCTCATCGCAGACTCTATTAAATTAAGAATTGGGGACAGAACATTTTTAAACTCTTTATAAAATTTGTAACTAAATCCATCCCTTCCAGGACTCTTTCCAGTTTTACCTTTCTCAATAGCCTTTATGATTTCTATCTCCGCTATTGGTTTTACAAAATCATTATTTTGTTTGTCTGTCACTGTGGGAAGGTTAAGAGGCTCCAAGTATTCTTTAATCTTATGTGCATTTACATCTACTATTTCTGCAGTATACAGCGTTTGATAGTACTTTCTAAAGCACGATGCTACTTCTGATTTCCGCCACTTGTGTGTGTCCTTCTTATCGATTATATTGGTTATAGATATTTTTCGTTCTTTTTCTTTAATTTAATTGCTAATGTTGTCAATGCCTTTTGACCATTATCATAATATGTTTATCTACATAGCATAAGGTTCTTTTCGATTTCTTGTATTTCTTTTATTTCGACGACTTCTTTGAGGGCACTCAGTTGTATCAATATATCGTTGTTCCTGCTTTTTTCCTGTTCCTTTTGTAATTTATTCATTTTATTTTCCAGTACTATCTTTGCTCTTTCTCTTTGTGTTTTCTTCCAAGATGTACAAGCTATAATTTATTAAAAGCTTGCCACAGTATTATGGATGTCAATTGCCCATTATCATTTATTTCAAAATAAGATTTCATACTACCCTTTACTCCACCATAAATGTGAGGTCTCCAATTAGTGAATTGTTTAACCTCCATAATGTTTTCCCTTGATCTTTTTTTTAAATGTAATTCCAATATCACTATGGATGATCTGTTATAGTTTCGGTAATATTTCACATTTTATGACATTTGAAATGTCATTTCTCATCATGAAAAAATAATCTAATCTTGGGTAAACATTATGAGAATTAGAATAAAGGTGAAAGCCTCCTCTTAGGGATGTAGGCAACACCAGAAATCTACCAGCCCTAACTCTTTTTGAGCTTTTCTCAGTAACTTTGATGTTTGTTATGATTTATGTTTTATTTTACTTTGGGTATCTAATTTCTGGTTCATCACCATATTAAAATCTCCCCCCATTATAATTATTCCCTTCGCTTCTGTCATTAACAATGAAAGTATTTTCCCCAGAAAGTCGGCACCAATTCCAGAGGGGTTATATATATTAATGAGAGTTATGGGTAGTTCTTCTATCTTCCATGTTAAAATAAAAATAAAAATATACCTTCCTTCTTTATCACTGATAATCGATAAAACAATCTTTATTAAACATAACATTGTTTTTAATGATGACTGCCACTCCTCTTTTATCTGATGTATGGGAAGAGGAGAATACTTGGGCTGAAGCAAGTTGCATTTGTTTCTCATGCTCCACTTTACTCAAATGTGTTTCTTGAAGAAAAATTATTTCACCTCCTTCTTTCTTAAGTTTTTGGAGAATCTGCTTCCTTTTTATTGGGTTATTCAGTCCATTTGTATTAAGAGAGATAAATTTTAGCTTTACCATTTGTCTTTCTTCAGAGATCACTTCTTATCCGCACACATATACGTAAATATGCAAAAACAAAAAAAGGCAAAAACAATAAAAAAATAAATCCAAAAAAAACAAAACAGAACTCTTCTCTACTTCTGATCTTTTCCTCTTTTGTAACACCAACGTCATCCTACATACTGCCATTCTATGCTGTTTGGATACATTATCTCCTTTTACCACTTTGCAGTTTTCAATCTCTGTCAAATTATATCTTGTGCACAAGATGTAGTCCACCTGTGTGCTCCTACCTCCATTCTTATATGTCACCCTGTGCTCCTCCCTCCTCTTGAAATACTTATTCACCGCAGCCATTTCCATCTTTTTTCGCAAAATCTATCACCATCTTGTCCTTCCACCTCCCAGTCCGTAACACAATACCTGCTCATCACGTCTTCAACTTCTCTCTTCTCCTCACCAATATGCCCATTGAAGCCCAATCCAACCACCAGTCTCTCACCCCTCTTCATCACTTCATCCAACTAACTTCAGAAATTCTCTTTCTCTTTCAACTCACAATCAACTAGTGAGGCATAAGCAATGTTTATCATCACACCTCTAATTTCTATCTTCATACTCATCACTCTGTCCAACACTCTCTTCACCTCCAGAACACATACTCAGGATCACCGCTACCCCATTTCTCCTTCCAACCACACTAGGATAAAACTGTTTGTACTATCCTCCGATGCCTCTAGCCTTGCTGCCTCTCCACCTGGTCTCACGGACACACAATATATCAACCTTTCTTTACCTGTCATCTAGCTAACCTTTAAAGTTTGTACTCTCAACCCCACACTCCTTCCTTTCCTCATCTCCTACTGTCTCCAAAAATGTCCCCCCACTCTCTATCTTCTTCTTCTTCTAGCAATAGTTACATAGTTTCCCCCGTACCCTGCTAGTTAACAATGCCAGTGGCAGTCGTTGTAAAACTGGGCACAAACCCGGTTGTGTTCTGCATATTTGGCATAGGTTTTACGTCAGATACCCTTCCTGACACAACCCTACTCATTTTTCAGGCTTTGGACCAGAACTAGAAGAGCTTCATCTTAGTCTTTTGTGTTGATCAGGATTTTCATTAAAAATGGGATGGGATTTCAAATTGGACTGTGAAAATTTTTAATCTAGTTATGGCTGCCCTACATCTTACCTGGTATTAATTCTGAAGTTGAATGCTGGGCCTATTTGATAGGCAACATGCTGAGGAATTGATCCAGGGACCTTTTTAACAGTCCCCCTTCTTGCCAGCTCAGAAATATGGAACTGGGACATAATGCAAAAGCATACAGGAACAGAAATATTACTATAGGGATTATTTGGAAACAAAGTGCTGGCTTTCAATTGTTAAACAATTATTTGTTTTCCTTTATTTATGTGATATTACCAGACAGTCTTTTACAGTTTTGAAATATATTTGTAATTCTTCTTGAAACATGCTTTACACAGTGCTCCTGTGGTTCTTTTTTGCTTGTGGCTATGGTGACTGTCAAACAAACTTCAAAAATCAAACCGTACTTATATTTTTTTAATTTACCTGGGAAATTATCGTCCCCAATATTCATCTCAGGGCATATCGACTGTTGTTCCATATGAATACCAACTTGGGATGAAAACTTCACAGCTGCAAGATGGAGATAGAGAGTACTGTTAGTCAGAGAGAAAGAGAGAGAGAGAGTGCGAGCGAGAGATGGAGAGATACGGTTGTAGGGAGGAAATAAAAGCTCAGTGTTTGGAAAGCTGTGGCACAGCCTTGAATAAATATTAGGCTACCTCTGACTGTTTAAGGTTTCCTCTTTAACACTTGAGCTCTAGATTTTCCTATTTCCACGCATCTGGACAGAAAGTTAAAGGTTGTATCAAAGTAAAGATAGTTATATATAACAATACCTTTATTTTTTCCATTTTCCATCCAATCTATTAAACATCTGACACAATTCAAATGGTTGACCCAGGGTTGATACAGTAATTGTTTGGATGTTTTGTCTTTATTTTATTTTTCTTTGCATTTCTTCCAATATTGATATTTAGTCCTCAGATTTATCTGTAAAGAGGCACAAATCTGGACACTTTAACGAAACGATGTTAGAGCAGTGGGATGACACTAACCATTGCTGATACCATTGCTGGTAATTGTCATCCCACTTGCAAACACACAGCCCTTATAATAGTGTACCTTCAGTTTTCCACTGTGCTTTCTAATTGTTGTGTATACCAGCCGACCTTGCAGGGCAGCAACTACTTACTTTGGGAATGAAGTCCTGTGCAAAGATATTGTTGGATCACATAGCAGCAACACAATGAATACAGAAGGATATTCCTGCAAAGTAATCAAAAATTACTTAGCATGCATCATGAGTGATGGATGTATCTGTTTGCTTTAAGGCTGTTATTTTAGAATCAAACCCATCGAGTAGTATTGGCATCAATAACATAACGCTTAAAAAGTCTCTATGAAGTATAAGATTTACCTTTTGACTCCATCCATTTCATAGCTTGATCTGGAGATTAAAAAAGCACCTGATGCAGAATGTTTCTACAGACTAGATTCAAGACCTTAGACAGCTGCTTCCTTAGCGGGAGCGAAAAAGTTCAGGTCACAGTTAGGGGTCTCTTATAGGCTTGCCTGTTGTCATTTCCTTTGAAAGTCAGTCAACATCCAGATTGTCAACTTCAGATTCCACCGGAGTTCTCCTGCAACATCCATTCGTGTTGTGAAGCACACCTTCACAGTATTACACAGCAATTTTAACAATTGTGTACCCCAAGTAATACAGTAAAAAAAAAAAAAAATTACCTTGGATGTGTTTGCCCAGCACTCTTGGGTTCCTCATTCTCTGTGTGCTCTATAGTTGTGCAGTATTTAGACACAATTGTCTCAAGTTCAGTCCAAACTGAATATCAAGAAATGCTGACTAAGAAGCAAATCAAGCAATGTTATCTCTGTCCAACCAAAGTGCAGAAAACTAATTTTCTGTTATTTTATTTCTGAAATAAGATTTATTTGGATTTTAGAGGGAATTTACTTTGAGGTTCTTGAAATGTTGGTGAAAGAAATATAAAATTAAACTGCTGATACTACATTAATGTCACTCCCTGATATTTCCTTTGAGTAGCTCCCTTTGTGTATAAATTGTCTGCTCCAGAACTCATTAGCATATTGCGGTAGAGCACTAAAGGTCCCTTTAGATTACAGCATACTTCCCTCCGGTAAATATTACGGATTTCCTACATTTCAAAATAGCCATGTAAATTCAATAGCTTCTTAAGCCGGCTTGCTACACTGTCAAATGAATTGCCCATGTCTTCCAAGATAGTCTAATGGCTGGGATGGCTGAATCAGAAACATATGAACAATGCTTGAATCTCATGGGGTGTTTTTCTGTTAAATTATTTAATAAACTTTTCTATTTTTTTGTTCGTTTTTATTTTTTGCATTTGTTATATTCTTTTATTGATTTTGAGAAAGTCCTACACATAAGACTTAGGCCTACAGGTAGTCATCCAATTAGGTTAACATATATGCAAGCTTATTTGCTCTATTACTGCTCAGTCGGAGAGTGCAAGACATTGATAAGCATGCTACCTATCATACAGCCTTACCAAATCTACCCAATAAATTATAATATAATAATAATAATTCTAATAATAATAATACGAAGAAGAAGAGGAATACTTTCTCTCTTTTACTAGTAGCAGTGTTAAATATGGCGTCAACTGCGCCATTGGTATGTGCAGTAACTGCGCCATTGGTATGTGCAGTAACGCGCAGTTGAACGTTCGTGAGCTCGTAGCTGGACCAACGCCTGCTGTCAGCTCCTCAGAAAGAACAGTTAGTCCGATGGATTACGAACTACGCTGTGGTAGGAGATACATAGGCACTCTACTCCGTTTTAGTGGTGCTTCTCAGATAACTCTAGACTGACAAGGAGGTGCTATAGTCAGGAAGAGGGTGTTTTATGTCATAAGCTCACAGCGAAAGGACAGCGAAAGGACTGAAATTGGGGCTAACGTTTGTTAGCTAGCTGACGTTAGCTCGCCAGGGCGATGGTGAGTAGCGTTGAGCTACGTGAGCGGCTAATGTTAGAGCCGGTGACATCTGGACGCTGGGTGGCTAACAATACGCTAGCTGCTGCCGTTAACATGCTAAAATATTTTCATGTGAGTTTCCTCTTTGGGCTATCCAAAAATATTATGGCTCCTATCCTCCCCAAGCATTTGTGGGCCTGTAGAAACATTTTGTTTTTAGACGATTACCACCTGTAACCCAAAGCATACCATCGCTGATGGTGTGCAACAAAATAGGACCTTTACATATTATTATCAGTCGGGTGTTCGCCGGTACTGTGTTTTTAATGATTGGAATTAATTATATTCCCTTCAGTAAAAAACAAACCATCAACTGATGTCTAGTAAGGGCTTGTTTCACTTGCTAACGTTACATATTTAATCAGATTATTGCTTTGTGTTATACTTTTACTTATACCGTAGTCATCGGTTGTTGACTAATTGGCTGAAGTGGCAGTTTGATTTCCTTCAAAAAAGGGGCTGCTGTTTGTGCTTTTTTTTCCAAGTTATAGTATTCGAAAATGAATATGCTAATTTTTAATGCAAACCTTTAGATCATTCTTGGCAGAGTTCTTTGTGATAATTGAAACTGCTAAATAATCTGCCTTCTATATTTGTTATATTCTGACGATTACTATGCAGACTGTCAAATTAATAGCTTTTTCAATTTTGTTGCAAGACAATGATAAAGTGCTAAGTTCATGGTCTGGCTATTGGGATGAAAGGCATAAGTTAAAAACAGAGATCCGTCTGGGACAGTAATGTCATTTATTTTCTATCTACTGATGTCCTTGAATGTCCTCTGTGACTTTCTGCTCCACTTAGAATTTAACTTACAGCTTTCAAAGATCCCCTTCTTCCAGGAAGGAAAGTGATGCACTTCGATATGAACAAAACCAGTTTCTGAATGATCTGCATCACGACTCTGTAAATACTGTCCAATTAACGGTAGCTGTTTGGAACTCGTATTGGTTTTCACTAGAATACAATGACATGTTATCTTCCCCAGGATGATTTATTAATTTCATTCATGACTAACTCAGAGAGTGTCTCAATGATTGTTTTGCCAGTGTTATTCTTCTGCTATAAAACATAAACGACTACATGGCCCTATATTTAATTAGTTGTCAATGCATTTAGATTTGAATGATATTTGCACTTAGTGGCAAGAACATCTGTGTCTATTTTTTATCCTACCATTTGATGATACAATTTAGGCTTGATATTATTATAATATAACCCAGAGAGCAGGACATGGCAAATTTAGACGTCTTTCTTTATTCATGTATTTCTGGAGCTGACCAATTTTATAATTTTCACCTGTAGGCAAACAAGTGTATTCCAGATGATCTAAGGCATCTCTGCCTATAGAGATAAAGATGACTGAAGTCCAAGCCACAGTTGAGTTCTCTGTGGAGCTCCATAAGTTCTACAATGTGGACTTGTTCCAAAGGGGGTAAGTTTTTGCCAATAGAGACCTATCATTCTGTTCCTTTTTTTTGGCTCTTGTTGTATTTTTTGCTGGTGGCAATTGTTTCATCTCTACCAAATACATTTCTTTCATAGACATACTGTACATAACACATTTCCCTTGATTAAAAAAAACTTAGATTTGATGATTTGATGATGATGACTTGAACATACTTTGTTTTGTAGCTTGTAGTTGAAGGGGACAACGATGGATTCTTTGGGTGTCCTGGCTAATCTGGGCCAACTGGCGTCTTGTGTTGACCTTCAGGGAGCTTGAAAATAAAATGAATATAAGATGCTAAGCAGTGCATAAGTATACTATTAGTATAATTTATTATTCGTGTAATTTGTTTATGTTTTTATGTGACGAGGGTTGGTGGTCCTACTTGAAACAGTGCATTGTGGAGTTAAAAATTAAAGAGTAAGTGTTTACTGGATCTGGCCTGTGACCTACTTTCCTACTGCTTCAGTGAGGTTTACCTCATGGGCATATGTATGAAAGTTAACTTTAATCCCCCACCAAAGGGGACATTTAAGGTCCTTACTAGAGGTGCACCGATTGATCAGCCGGACGATGGATCGGTGTCGGGAGGCCTAGTTTGATGAAATCGGCAATCGGCCGGGCAGCCTCACTTTAGGTCGGTTGCACGCATGCGCCGTACATGCACACCAAACATGAACTGCCACGGCTCATCTCACAAGTAAACCAGAAAAGACAAAGCTCGCAATTTGTAACACCAGCAAGGACAAAATAAGGCATATCTTCAGCCCGGAAAATGTTCGGCACAACAAAATTTTCAAGCACTTCAAATTTAATCAAGGCAAGGATCATAGCATAGTAAATTTTATTAAGAAAATAACATTTACAGAGCGACTAGAGCTAACGGGTGCTCAGAGCCAACCACGAGTCCGCTGTTTGCACGTTAATCACACCTCAAACTTAATTACCCGAGGATCGTAGCAAGTTCAGAAGTTAAAGTTAGCAGAGGGGCCAAAGTTAGGAGAGGGGTTAAGGCTAACGGGAGCTCAGAGCTAGCCACAACCCTTAAGGTCCTTGAATAAAGCCAACATACAACATATAATGGACTGAACGAGGCTTACAAAGTTTATTTTCCCTTCAAAATGTCAGACAATTGGTTTAAGGACGGAGGCTACATTCATTTCAACAGGTTAGAATACATACACAGTTCACAAAGCTGGCTAGCCTTGTCACTTCCACTATAATCCTTCAAAATAGGACCACTTAAAATACATTACTCGTTATTTTTAAACTTTAAAGAAAAAGATCGGATTTGGCCGAAATTAGTACTGGCCGATCAGACTTCGTAAAAAGATCGGTCAAGAAAATGCAAACGGTGCATCTGTAGTCCTTACGTCCAATACGTAGCAGGGATTAGACTATCCACATCTCGGCCTCAAAAGCCCCTGGACATAGTTTAGTGATATTCCATACAAGCTTTATGGGGCCCTGAAGGTGTGCATTTCATAATCGGTTTCTTAAATTGACTTATTTTTACGGTAGCTACGTTTGATTTGACTCTTACCTTGCACATATTCACCTATGATGAGGATTATGCTCTATCAATATCCACACATGGCACAGTTTTTTCGGTAGAGGGGCCATCTGTGTCCTTGGAGACAAATCTAATTTAGATTTGTATCTTGATTGTTATGATGTTGCAGTGGTCATGAAATGCTATGACTATTCATGTCTAATTGAGACAAGAAAATACCGAAATACCAATATAACTACAGAACATTATATTGAATCACTATTTCCATATGTTTCAATGTGAGATAATGCAAATACAATACAGAATAATATTAGATTCGACATTCAGATCCTCTCGCATTCAAAAGACCAGCAATTATTACTGCACAACAAAACTCTAGTAGTTTCATTAGAATAACATGCTTTAGGTAAACTATGTTGGTGTCAACTGATACCCTACAAAGATTCCAATAATGATTTCTGACTGTTGTTGTTTTATGGCACCAAGCTCATATAACACTAAATAAACCATGTAGCTGTAACTTAGCAATTTTTATTTGTTTTCGAAAACTAACAGCAACTCAGGCTTCCTCCTCCCTGATACTGGTGCTAATTGTGGTTCTATGTTTTATAGCATCCTATGTTTCCCTGTCATGCTGAAAATTAGGAATAATATGACTCATGAAATTTTAGATTTGGATTTTTTTCAAACAAAAAACAACAACAAACGAGCAAAAATGTTATGACTCTCAGAATGAAAATGACTTTCCATTGTTTAAACTTTAGTTTAAGAATTGTGTTATTTAACATGTCTAACATGTCATACATGTGGTCTATGACATGTTTTAAATATACTTTTTTTACAGGAGCAATGTAATGAATACTTGACTTTGTGAGATAAAACCCTGCTCATTAATTCCAGCTCATCAGTCCTTTAAGAACTTAGTTTTACTACATGAGTGACTGCAAAGGAAAGTGCTCATTATTTATTAATGACAGGTGAAGTATAATTTTACAAGTAGAGGCACTGGTAGCTAACCTGTGTGGTTGTTCCCTTTTCACTGAGCCTCTAATGGTGCTAGTTCTTCACATTACTATACATTAAAAATTGTCCGTATTTTCAGGTTCTACCAGATTCGTGCCAGTCTGAAGGTTCCACCACGAGTCCCACATAAAGTTGAAACCAGTCTCCTTTATCCGGGAGGTAAAATGCATTTTTTTTTGGAAGATGTATAAGATATGAACTGTACACTACTTTAACAATAACAATTAACTTTTCTGCACGTTGAAATTATTCAGGTTAGCTCTGTGGGTTCATTTGGTTTGATTTAAACCTTGAAACTAGTAGCTGTTATTGCATAGTTGAATTGCGTATTGCTGTTCTGGCTGGCAGGCAAGCACCACTCCTTGTTTCTTAGTATTTCTCAACAGATCTTTCATGCTTTGTGCCTTTGCCTCACTACCTAAGAAACCTGCAGAGCTCCATTCACACAAAGCACCACTTTCTTTGTTCCACAGCAGTTTTATAAAATTAATTTTGTAATTGCAAGATCTCAATGATTAATTTACCATTTTTATAAACTTGTGGAAGTTTGACAGGATAGTAAATGGGAAATTGCTACACTTTCATTATCACTACCAATTACATCATATTATACACTGATCAGCCATAGCGTCAAAACCAGATGCTTTATATTGTGTTGGTCTCATTTTGCCAACAGCTGTGGGATTAATAGATTTTCTGATTTCTTTCTATTAGAACCAGCGTGAACTTTTTCAGCAATTTGCACAACAGTTGCTTCTACTGTATGTGGGATAGGACAACATGGGTTAGCCTTAGCCACCCATAAGCATTAATGGGTGGGACGCCCATGACTCTGTTTTTGGATAATCAGTTGTCAATTCATAGTCCACTTGTGCTAGATACTAACTATGCAGACCGGGACACGCAACAAGATCTGCCGTTCTGGAGATGTTTTGATCCAAATTTTAAGCAATCACAATTTTGGCCCTCTTCAAAGTCACTCAGATCCAGACTATTTAATTTTTTTCTATTTCCAAATCATCAACACTGATGACACAATGTGAACTTGCTGCCTAATGTATCCCACCCACTGACAGATTACACCGCAATAAGTTTATCAATGTTTTTCTGACTTCCCCTTGGATAATGTTTGACTGATTGAGCCCCAGAACCAGCCACAGGTTACATCACACTTCACAGCGCTTCAAAAGTTACGTCACACCTTCCCATTCACTTGAAACGTACTGTTCCGTGTCAGGTAATTAGTGGTATTAGTAATTAGTGTTTGGTTCTGGAAAATCCATCTGTTTCACTCTATTTACAATTTAAGTAGCTGATAATGAATGAGAATGAAAATGAAAATATCCCTGTGCAGAAGCAGCACATATGTTTCTTACATTCCATGTATACAGGTTTGACTACAATCACTTCAAATCAACTATTATTTCTCATTAATACACAGTATTTTTCTTATAATGTTTTTTTGTTTCCAGGCTCTGATCTGGCATTTCCTGCTTCAGTCCAACATGATGTCACTTGCAGTAAAACTTTTCAAATCCTGTACAAGAATGAAGAGATTGTGATCAATGATGTCCTCCTCTTCAAAGTGATGATGCTGTTGGATGAGAAAAAGGTGAGAAACTTTTTCAGGTCCAGTTTTAAACATTAATTCTCTATTTGTCCACATAGAGTTTCAATATATTATTTTTCTATAAAGACATGTCTCTCTGCCCAATTGTCCTAAAGCGAATCTACATTGGAGGGAAATCCCATGTAAAGGGTTTAAAGCTAAAAGTTGCATCAGTTTTTGTCTGCATTGATTTTCTATTGTATTGCCTGAAATCCACATAAAAGTTGATTAGAAACATTTGTAGCAGGAATATTTAGACAATCTTTCATCTTATTAAATTTGTTTATTTCAAGTTCAGATGCAGATACCAAGGGCATTAAGAGTATGATGCAAATGTATTGAAATGGGGAAAAAGTAGTTTAAATGAATCCAAATCAGCCAAGCTGTCATAATGATTATTTTATTTGTTTGTATAAACTCATTTTGAGAAGCCTTGTTTTTTTTGACAGCAGAGGTTTCCTAAGGGCAATGGATTACGACACGCAAGGGCTTCAGAAAATCTCAAGCTTGTTAGATCTGATCAGATAGAAAATACAACGCAATTTATTGGATTGACCTTGACATCATTCACTTTAAATCACAGCTTCTAAATTTTACTGTCTCCATTGTTTTCCAATATCATCAGGTGGAAGAGTCCCTCAATGACATGGATTTCCAGCTTTTCTTGGACTTATATTTCACAGATGGTGATTACACGTAGGTGTTATAACATTTTATCTGCCTGTACTTATGTCAGTGTTAGTGAATTTTCCTCTCTTACTAAAACTATGCATTAATTTAGTCCTCATTGTCTCCCATACTTTCTTCCCACAGGCCAGATGATCCAAGCTCTTTGCAGAATATCAGTGGTCGCACGCTTCGTTTGCACTTTAGCCTCCAAAGAGGCATTCATCAACACGTCAATGTCATGTTCGACTACTTCCATCTTTCTGTCATATCTGTAGCCATCCATGCCTCCTTAGTGGCCCTGCATCAGCCCCTGATCAGGTCAGACAAAGGAAGAAAACGTGGATAAGCACAAAAGGGGGTTGTCTCTTGCACTGAATGTAGTCAGAACTTTTTTGAACTTTTTTCCGCAAGTTTACTTTTGAATTTTAACTTGACATAATACAACAGTTATATACAAGGAAATATAATTAAAAGAATCCCACTAAGCTCTTGTGGTAATTAGCTGAGTTTTCATTAAAATTTAATTCCTTGTGTTTACCCAGTTTGCCTCGACCAGTAAAAACCACATGGCTCAACCGCAACGCTCCAGCCCAGAGCAAAGACTCCATCATCCCAACCCTAGAGAATGTGGTGTTTGGCAACACTTATGTCAAGCAAGTATCTCCAGATGTAAGTTCACCCTTTTAAAGCAAGCAGAATGCACTTAGAAATCCACATTTTACAATTGTGACTTAATACTTGAGTTACTCAATGAAATTTAAAATAATTAATTTATATATGGAATTTTGTTCCTATTAGGGAGATACTATGCTGAAGGGAACAAAATACCCCATTAAATACTGCTCAAAAAAGGCTGTGTGCCAGTAACGCAGGCATTCAGCATTACACGGACATGGTTGTTGGCTGTACTTCAGTCATCCAGTCAGGACAGAAGTAATTCCTAATGGGAATTTGTGTATAATAAACCGCCCAAACCGCCTGATATTTCGCCAATGCAGTCTGTGCAGCAGCCTCTATGAAGCATCACCTTGTAACCATTGTGCATTAAATTAAGGACTGATTTGGTTTCATATATAGCAATGGGCAGTGACATACATCATTTAACCATTTTCTTTTTGCTGTCTTTTATTTATGACGGCATTCAAAATTCGACTTTTGACCGCTGACAGTAGATTTAATGCAAAACACTTTGTTTACAAAAATCTGATCTCAAATTGGCAAAAACATGCCATTTTACCGAGCGTTTACCAACCACATGTTTAAAACTTACTGGAATGTTCACACCAGTAGAAATGTTGAACAAATGAATTATGTCTTGTCTGTGTTCTTCTTCATCCACAGGGCAGGACATTTGTGGTATCTGATCCCTGTCTGCAGCATGCCTTCAGTCTGCACTACAGCCTTTGCTCCAATCTCCTTCTAGCCTACCGGGGTCTCTTTGACTACTTCACTACTATTACTAAAGACCTGCCCCCCTCCCATCGGTTGGAACTAGGTAAACGCCTCCATCTTCACATCAATTCATCTCGGAGAGAAATGTAGAAGAATCAAGCATTCTTTAAGTGAAACAGTTAGTTTTCTTTTGGTTTGGGTACATTTTTATTGTTTTGTCTACAGCATTAGCCTTTTGTTGCAAATTTCAAGTTTTTTTTATTCACATTTAATTTCATCTGATCCCTACATTTTGATATATTCTACCATTTTTACACAACACACAGAAAGCAACCCACTTACATAATTTAGGCATTTAATTGTGGCTTTCATTGAAGTCATATTTCCATTCAATAAATGATTACATTAACAGATGGATCAAAGCCAAATTTTAACATCTTTCGATGACAAATAATTGTAAATATAGCTCACCAAACTTAATTCAAACAGGTAGACACATTTTAACCCATTCCTGAGAAGTAAATAATAAGAAGGTTAAATATGCCTATATGTGCAATTTTACTAGCAAAGCCCAGCATGCAAGTCCTATATGAGAGAGTACTCAGAAGACCCTATCCCCGAAGTCAGAGGCACGTCTACATAGGTATGTCCCGACCTTTACGGTACCTCAAATCAGCCAGCTTTTTCTCCCTTTTACTTTTCACTCCCGCTTCCATCTTTTAGGAAACACCACATCCTCTCTATTCACCATGTCCCTTACCAGAAGCAAAATACCTTTTACTTTCATCTTATTTACCACTTTTAGTACACTTACGCTTCTTTTCCATCTTTCTAACTCAACTTTGGTCAAAGGGTCTTGTAATTCAGTGGTTCTGTAGGATTTAGAGGCTTTGGTTATTCCATATAAAAAGTACTTACTAACACCACAACATTATTCAGCGTCTTAAGCAGGGTCTTCTCAAAACATCATGTATTATTAAATAGATAAATTATGAAGGGAATCTTACTTGTACTCTGCCTCCTCAGAACAACTTGACTTAGAGGCCCGTCTGGCTGAGTTATGTGAACAAGTGAAGGTAAGTTGATTGCTGCTGTTTTCTGTCTCCTAATTGTCCTTCAGTAGACAAAGATGCAGAACTTTTCTAGGAAGCAGGAAGCCTAGCACATTGTCAGGCCAGTTCTTAAATAATGGAGCAGGAGGGGTTGAGTGGAAATGTGGCACAGGGCCATATAGAGGTGTGCAATCTTGGTCAATTTTAAAGTTAGAGAAGTTTTAGAAAGATTGCTTAGGGTGTTTATCGGAATATCAATTATCTTTGCGTTTTTGATTTTGGACAATTTATTCTTGGAGGTAAATCTGAGCTGAAATTGTCCCATACATGCAGACCGGGTCTGCCGCTACGAATAAGAGTATAATCGGGCTGATTTAGCTCTGACATCTGTGATAATAGCAGCAAATAAAATGTGCATCTTATCGTAGTTCTTATTATATCAGCAAATCCACTGAATGTGTGCAAAGAGTGGCAAGCATTCACATGATTCAAAGTTTAAAAAAAAAAAAAAAGGATTTTTACTCCTTGTTCAACAAAATTGATTCGTCTTGAATTACTTGCGACAATTTTTTTAGTTATGGTTCTCACTCGTGCTCTGTGATGGGTGACCCATTTCTTTTTACTTTCAGCATAAAGCAGAGTCCCCGGACGAGTTGGCCGAATTGGTAAACATGAACCTTGCTCAGCTCTGCTCTCTGCTAATGGCGCTCTGGGGACAGTTCATAGAGGTAGTTTCTTTGCAGGAGCATGTTGCTGCCCCTCTAGCTATGGAACACCATACACTAAGAGTGAGTCCTAAAATTTTCAATCATCTGCAAATTTATGTATTTGACTGTCTAATACTGCAAGATAAATAATACTTTTTAATTCTGATAACTTTTAAAAAACTCTTTCCAAAGCGCTGTATAATATTTGCATTGAGTTTTCATTCATGTGGTGTTGTCAAGGTACGTCGGTTTGCTGAGGCTTTCTTTTGCCTCGAACATCCAAGACAATCTGCACTCGCCTATCAGGAACTTCAGTAAGTTGCAGTAACATGTTTTTCATACTTGTAAATTATAGTGTCGCTCTTATCAAGTCTGTACTGGTATTTTCTTCTCTGAAACGCTACACGCCAAGTATGGAAAACCTTAACTATTTTTTTCCCTCTTACTTCCCACCCACCAATTAGTGCTCACAGTCACCAGCAGATGACTAATGCTATCAAAACCTCCAGTTACTTCCTGTCTTTGCCTCCACTTCCAGTGGAATGTGTAGACATGGATGGTGACATTAGTTCCCTGCCAATTATCTTTGAGGATAGATACCTTGAGTCCATTACTGAAGGTCAGTCACACTTAACACCATAGAGCCAATAGACTATGATGTATTTCTTTGTTTCTTCTTTTAATGTGCACTTTTAATTCTAAAGATCGTGATGGACCCTGGGTGGGAATACCCAATACAAGGGCTGGCTCAGTGTCCAGCAAAATGGACCCCTCTTCCAAGGACTGCAGTGCAACAGCTAGCCCCACACCACAGTCACAATATGCTCTTGTGGAAAACAGCTGGCTAGACAGCTGTGATCCACCACCTAAGTCCAAAGGCAAGTCAGTGAAACAGAAGAAAAATTCAAAGACTGAGAACTCAAAGAAACTGATTAGACAGGGCTCCAAGGACTCTGTTGTTCTGGTTGGCTATAAGAACCTCAAAGCTCCTTATTGTGACACCAGCACAAAGTCTAAGGAAGGAGAAGCTGCGAGAAACCCAGAAGGGGAACGAGATACCTTACAAGGGGACTCGCATAGCTGTTTAAGGACTAATACCAACTCTGTTTTTGACTCTGCTGCCACATCAACACATTATGAAATGATTGCAGATGACAATATAACAACTCCTGCTTCTCAAAAAGGATTTTTCAAAGTTTCTGCTAACTTAGAGACACAGAATACTCCTCAGGCAGGTACTGTGGATATTCCTATTTGCAAGCAACCACTTCATAGAATTGAAAAAGTTGATGATGATGGCAAAAAGCTACTACAGTCCTGTGTGGGGCTGAAGCAAATTGAGGTGAAACCAGGCCACAGGGACCCATATCAAGGGAATAAAGTAACAGTTCTTCTTCCATGTCTGACAGATGGATCTCTTAGCTCGAATGATACTGGGATGTCTCAGAAAGACCAGTGTTACTGCAAAGATCCCGTGGTGGACACTGTGTTTGAAAGGGCAGGTGCAGAGATGTTGCAGCATGGGAAGGCCTCGCCACTTTCTGTACAAGTAAAGAGTGACTCTATCAGGCCGCCAGGTGGAGGAGCCCCTAGTGCCTCGTCCCGCCTCTCAGACTCTGGCATTGAGAGTGAACCCAGCTCTTTCACCACTCAGATCCTTCCTGGCCTGCAGTCTTGTGCAGGGCCAGGCCTTGCTGATTCAAGTTCCCCACTGTGTGACAAGACCCTCCTGAGTCCTGCACCACAACCTGTTCTGCAAAGTACAGTGCAAAAGCCCAGTGGGGCAGCAGATGCCCTTTACCCAGAAAACACCAGTGCTATAAGTGGAGTCCAGTCCTCTCTCACTTCCATCAACTCCTTGCCTTCAGATGATGATGGTGAGGGTTACTCCAGGGTCACCAGCTCAGCCGAGGTCCGAGGCAGAAAGTCCAGTGTTGTGGTGCAGGAGCAGAGTGTTGTTTTCTCTGGGGGACTAAGTAACAAACCTCCCATCGATGTGACCTACACCCCTGACATGCTTGCACATGATTCCCAACTTATAAAACCTGCCTTTGACTTGGAGGCATTGCCCAAAGTAATTGGTATAGCTGAATTTGGAGTAGAGGTAGCAGGTGGTCCTGGGGCTGTTAAAGAACCCCAGAGTGAACCCAATACAGCCTGCCCCTCCAGTAACTCGGCCACCAGTAGCACTGATCTGGTAAAACGAGGGATGGTAGAGAACTACTTTGGCTCGCGCTCCAGCACAGATGTGTCAGAGATCAGCCCTGGAGACTCATCTGCTGTCACACCGGGAATCCAGGCAGAACCCCAAGTTGAAGAGGACGAGGAGGATACTGAACATGAAATGATTGAGAATGGTTACTATGAGGAAGGGGATGGCTATGCTTTCCTAAATGGAGTCGCTGATGAAGAGCCAAGTGGGTTAGGGGAGGCAGCTGCTCAAGAAACAAGTCTTCTGTTTGAGCAGTTTGGAATCAGCTACTTCCATGAAACAAAGGATTTGTCAAAAGCTCCCATCTGCTCCAATGCAGCCTCTAGCGGTGTTGGACATAGCATGGGAAGACCTCCCTGTCCTTCCATATCACTCACCTCAAGCCTGTGCTGGTATGAATGTGTACCTACACCACAGATGAAAGTGTGAGTCCTCTTAACCTCATATCGCAATTTATGTTCTACATTATGCAGATATTTATCCTGCATCCCATGAAATAAATATTCATCAACTTTTTATATTCATCAACCTGTAATAATGCAGGTTCATCAAGGCCAAAGAAGAAATAAAACAGCTGAAGTTGCCTGGCTTTTTGTATAGCGAGTTACCTGAGCTTGCATCCACTGTGCCCTACTTCAGTTTGGAGGAAGGGGAAAGCTGTGAAGAAGGAATCCATCTCATAGTCTGTGTCCACGGCCTGGATGGTAGGGAACCTCATCCTCCAAAATCACTTACTTTCTTTGGAATATTTTTTTATTAAAAACACGCATTGAAATCTTTTCGTTCTCCCGTAAATGCTGCAGGTAACAGCGCTGACTTGAGACTTGTAAAGACTTACTTAGAGCTTGGACTGCCCGGTGCTCGTATAGACTTTTTAATGTCCGAGAGGAACCAGGTGAGTAGATCTGATATCAGATCTGATCCTTTCTATCAACTCTTAGTGAATAACACACACTCAAATCTATATATATCCCCATATCCTATTCTATACTGTTTTCATTCACAGAATGACACTTTTGCTGACTTTGAGTCAATGACAGACCGACTTCTGGATGAAATAGTCCAGTACATCCAGCTGTACAACCTCACAGTGTCAAAGATAAGGTAAATAGTTTTTTATCAAAAATGGTATTAACTTGAAACTTTTTAGCAGTTTGTGCTGAAATAGCTGTTCTGTGGAATTGGACAGCACGGGCTAGCCTCTGCTTCCTATGTGCATCAGTGAACTTTGGGAACCAATGACCTAGTTGCTAGTTGACCAATTTTCATTCCTATGATGACTTTGCAGACTGGAAGCTCCCAACGAGACTTTCAGTTCTTGAGATGACATCACAATTCGGTTTTGTCAAAGTCCCTCAGCTTGCTCATTTTACCTGCTTCCATAACATCAACTTTGTGGACAAAATGTTCACATCTGCCTTAAATATCCCACTCACTGACAGATGCCATTGTCAGAAGATGATCAAAGTTAGTTTCACTTATCAGTGGTTATAATATAATTGCTGATTAGTGTATTTTTTATGTTATATGTTATCATGGGTCCTAATAGATGTATATACATATTGTATATATGAATATACAATAAAACATGTTAAATAGAGGAAGATCATACAACATGTTCCATTTCTCAGTGTTGTAAAGACAACATCATCGTACAAAGAATTTATGTTTGGTGTCTCTAATTTGTACTTGCTTTGATCATACTTTGCAGTTTTGTAGGTCATTCTTTGGGGAACCTCATAGTTCGCTCAGTGCTAACTCGGCCAAGGTTTAAGTGTTACCTGAGCAGGCTGCACACCTTCCTTTCGCTATCTGGACCTCATTTGGGCACATTGTACAACAGCTCTGCTCTGGTCAACACAGGTATGTATCAAAACTTTTAACTGATGGTGGATGATTACTCATCAGTCATCGTCAGATATTTCAGTATTTAATAATATCTTCAGTCAGTTAGTTGCTATGATTGTATTCTCTGTCTCTTCATGGTAAATCCTAGGGAATAACAGTTTTGTTTGTACTCAGGTCTTTGGTTCATGCAGAAGTGGAAAAAGTCAGGGTCCCTACTGCAACTGACTTGCCGTGATCATTCCGATCCTCGCCAAACTTTCCTATACAAGCTCAGCAAGAAATCGGGTTAGCTGTGTTTTTTTTAACCTAACTTATTTCGGAGTCTAAATGCAGAATTTGAGATTTTATAAATAAATTTTTCTTTTGATCTGCTTTTGAAGGTCTGCAGTTTTTCAAGAATGTGGTGCTCGTGGGGTCACTGCAGGATCGCTATGTCCCCTATCATTCTGCACGTATAGAAATGTGCAAAACTGCATTAAAGGACAAACAAACCGGTGAGTTGAGCGAGAGCCTGAGTGGGCACAGTGGCAATGACATATCAATTCACAGATTTAGTTTCTTTGTTCAATTTTAAAAATTACAGTGTGAA
The DNA here is from genome assembly GCA_009660295.1 of Lophius piscatorius. Lineage (NCBI taxonomy): Eukaryota > Metazoa > Chordata > Actinopteri > Lophiiformes > Lophiidae > Lophius > Lophius piscatorius. The sequence goes on along the minus strand of VRLP01005401.1, from coordinate 13,420 downwards.
TGCGAAGTGAACCAGGATTAAAAATGTGTTTTCTGAAAAATATCTAAGAAATGTCTACTTAGGCCGAAACCAAGAGAGCCAAACTGCAAGTGCGAATGCTCCCTATATTGACAAAAGAACATTAAATGTACCAAATCCATGCCCTGTTCAAAATGTTTCACGCTTCCATTACAGGTCCTGTGTATGCTGAGATGATTGAAAATCTGCTGCTGCCAATACTTCAGAACAAAGATTGTAATCTAGTGAGATATGATGTCATTCATGCTCTGCCCAATACAGCTAACTCCCTAATTGGCCGGGCTGCCCACATCGCTGTTCTTGACTCCGAGATCTTCCTGGAGAAGTTTTTCCTCGTTGCAGGCCTCAAGTTCTTTCTGTAGTGCTTTGTCAGAATCAAACACGACTGTATGAGAGGAATGCGGAGCTAATACCTCACTGCATTAATCATTTCTCTTGTTATGGTAGATGTATTATCTCTCTGTTTTTAAATATTTTAATTTTTTCTGTTTTGAAAGACATAGGAACAAACTCTTTCATTTCCTGTTCATTGTGGAGTCACAGTAGACAGAGTTCACCATTTATTTTTCTACTGCCATATTTTAAAAATAATTTAGCTTTTTTTGTGTTTGAGAAAAAGATTTTCCTCATTATTTGCTATATTTCCAGTGTTATTTATGTGTCATGATTTTACTATACTATTACATTACTCCAATTAATTCAATTAATTTTAGATCCTAAACTGGAAATGTAGCTGCTGCAATAATGAAATGGCTGTTTTGTGAGCTGGCCCAAGTCAATTCTGCACATAGTGGCTGTCCTCACCATTGCTAATGGTTGTCCACCAATTCTAAGCAGCATTGCATTGATTTGCACCACAACTACATTTTACAAGCTTTTGTACTGAAAATTGTCATTTGTACAAGGTTAGTTTTTTATCAACAATTTTCCATCATTTGTAAAGGCAAAGATTGCATTTGAAATAGGATTGTTGCTCAGAATTTGCAGCTTTTGTTTTGGTCTTAATACTTTTGCGCTGTTCCATTGGCGCATTCTGCACAAAATTACCCAAACTGGTGTTGGGAAAATAAAGCTTTGCATACAACATGACAGCCTTTTATTACAGCGGTTCTAAGCAACAATCGTCATTCAGTCAAAGCACATGTTGGTTACAGAAACTTTATTCAATGAAAGTATTCGGTTGGCATCATTTTATTATTTATGTGTTCAAACTGGAAAGTATTGTTGGCTGGAATTTCAAAAAATTATTCTTGGAAATCTTTATATATCATATTCTACCATTAAATATGCATAATATAAACCTGGTTATTTTGTTTCATTTCCTGGTTCATGGAGAAATATGGAGATTTTCCTATCATATCAGAGGGTTTTGTGAAATTAATTAAGTGATTTAAACTTACCTGCTCATACCATTTTTATTGACTAACAAACAAAGATGGGTTTGTGAAATTTAATACAAAAAATCATTTTAATTAACTAATTTTGTATTCCGTCTTACAATAAATTAAATGTTTAATTCAGGACTATTCGAAACGTATCAAATGGGCCTTTAGATGGCAGTGTCATCTCAGTAAGGTCTGCTCTATACAAGAATTGCTGTCATTGGTTTTCTTGGTGGCTGGCAAAGTGATAAAAGTTTGATTCCATGCAGTTTCTCGTTGACCTCCTAATTCTTACGGATGTATAAGTGTTGTTTTTATGCATCTCCCATGAGTGAAAGTTGAAAGCCATGCTATTTTTCTGTAAATGCATTTTGGAAAGATAGATTTTTTAAATTTTAGACCGTTTGAGACTTGAAAGGTAATGATAAAACACATTTGAATATTGTATACACTGATTGATTTCCAGATCACTCTAAATCTTCTACTCTATTCTTTAATTAAATAGCAAGCAAGTTAAGGTATCAAAATGATCCATTTCTGATTTTCAATTCCACCATGATGACTGACTTGGATTGCAACCCACATACTCAAAAGTCTCAGCCATGGTTTCAACTGTCTGTCAGGCAAGACCTCTAATTAACACGAGGTGGCTAAACTATCACAGAACTGGGGTATGTAACTGTTTAGAAATGTGTTCGAATTTGCTGACCTCCACACGTATATAAAGATATATGTATCATGAAAGCGATAGAAATATTACAAAATATCTAATGATTATTTAGTATAACGTGAAAACTGTACGATCTTTCCCAAAATAAATGTGATTTCAATATACAACCCTCCCCACAATCACTTAGAATGGTATGGCCCAATCATTGGAGCATCATTGTGGTTAAAGAAGTTGCAACACGCAATGTAGAAGAAAAAAAAAAACCGAGGCTGCCGTTGAGTCTGACTGTTATTGGAATCATTTGGACTCAGAGAAAATAGTTTTTTTTGAACAAACCACGAGAATATCCATTAGTGAGATCTGAAGTCTTCCACTTCGTATAATGTGAGGGTAAGTACCTTTTATAGCGAGAAACAATGCGTAGCCAGAGTTATGCACTTGTTGCGATGTCAGTGAACGTGTCAAACAACACTCTTCTCTCTCATCAAGAATGTTATGACGTTTCTTGTGTAAAATAAAAGAGGTAGAGACATTAACATTGTGCACCGATTTTAGCAGGTGCTGTTTTATTTCTCATTTTAATATATATTATCCAATATATGTCAAAGACATTCGGCTAATAATTTAAAGTTTTAACGTTGGGTTGACATAAATTGTTTTTGATGCATTCAGGTTTGATCACTGAGAATGAAAGTATAGTCAACCTTTCCTTTAAAAGCATCCGTATTATCTTTACGGCTTGTTTATTTTTTCTTTTTATTATTCTTCCTCGTACTCCAAACTTTCTTTATTTACCTAAAACTACACTGCTTCCCCTCAAACGCGTGTACGGTTAATTGTGGTTCCCTATTTATTCACACACAAGCTCTTACTGTGTTGTGGTTTTAGTGTGTGGTGCACTGAGACGTGGTATTATAGATGTAGGGATTATGACTGTCTTGAAGGGGAATTAAGATTTACAGATGGATGCTTTCATGTGATGCAGGGTTTATTCTAGTCACTAACAAGGGTTATGTCTAGAGACAAACCAGCCAACATGGTTGGTTGGACTCATGTTGGATACACGATACACTGAAGACTAGTGTAGCTCACGCCTGTTTGTACACTATGTGGTTAAGTTTGGCATGGTTTCACTTAATTCATTACATAGTCAGACCTTCAGTAGTTGTTGGTGTGATATTTGTGGTATATTGTCATGAATACAATGGAATTCCTTACTGCTACTTATCTCTGAAATGAATGTTTGCTCTGCGTTATTAATGTATCAGCCATAAATTACTTAAATGGTAAAAGTGCATTGTCTAGACCCTGCATCGCGAACACAGATCAGATGTCTAAGGAGGCATATACTTATGTTTATACATTGTATGTTTAATTTCCATAGTCGGGCAAATGGAAAAATAAACTAACAAAAATCCTCAGAACTGCCCACATCTGAATTTTTCCCTCAAATTCCCTCAAATTAAAATTGCATTACTCTAATGTAGTAATATGAATCTTGAATTGAAAAAATGCACCATGTCATTGATTAATTTCTTGGGTTGCATACTGTATATGCAGATCTATGTTGCACTCACTATTGATTACTAGTCAGTGCATAGAGATACAATATTTTCACTGTGAGACATGCATGTTGTAACTCCAAGATATAAACATTATATTATGAGTAGGAAGAAAAATCTAAGAATTCTTATGTTATCAATGAAAAGTGAGAAGAGTTTTTGTACTTTGCTATTGTCAGTGTACAAATGCAGTATAGTTCAACTTTGCAATAAACAAGCTAAATGGTCAGCCACTGGAATTTCAGGTTTTTTTGCGGTGAGACACTGTTGTGAGTGAGAATGTGTTTCAACATGTCCTTAAATCATATTTTGTAAAACAAATGTTTCCCTCTCTGAGCTGAGTGCATGTACTTCCGGATTTTCCACAACTGGTTTTATATGCTGGCAATACCTCTGTTATGTTTTATCACTTCTGCCAAGGAGTTTGAAATTATAGTTTGTTGGCCAGTTTGATTGTAAGTAGTACTCTGTAAAAACCACTGGACAGATTTACTCTGAACTTGGTAGAAGAATGGAGTATGATCCAGGAAACCAAACATATTGGTGTGTTTCCAGGAATTTTTTTATCACACTTTATTAACATTTCTTATATCCACCAAACTTTGGGAAGGGGTGGGGCAACGGCCAGGTACGTTTAACTGCCATGTGTAAGATTGTTGGGCGTTGATGAAGGTTTGTGCTCTTTTGTGTAAAACTCAAGTTTATATCTCCGCAGAGAACGTTGCATCTTGTGCTTCCACTATAAGGTAATATTTTCCCTAAATGGAATTGCTGAATTCCTGAAGATGAAACTCAACCAAAATATCAATTATTTTTCCCTGAAAAATTTCAAATACTATTGGTTTAGCCTTTCAGTTCAAGGTAAAATATTTTCTACCTCATTCTTGGAAGAGATAAGAGGATGTAAGAGCTAGATGATCAAGACCGGGATCATTTGTTTTGGTTCCCCTGTATTTTTTTTTATGGCCTTGTTTAACTGTTTAGAGTCAAGAGCACGATATAAGGGGATTAGAGTCAGTGCACTGTAGTAATTATCCTAATTAATTGATTCTGAGATGTTAATCAGATGAATCTCGTACCAGTCGGGGCTCAGGGTCAGCAGGGGGGTAGAAAACATAATGTTAGGCTTACATGTTGACCCTTCCCGACCAACATGCCCATTATTTTTGGTATTATAAGCACAATTTGCAACAATACCAGACCCCCTGCATAACTTTATTTTCCGTAAGTTTTAAATGGACAATAAAAAGATATGAAGAAGGAGCTCTTTCATTGTTTTCTTTTAATGACTATTATTATGGTTGGGGAATGATAAGCTCATTGAATTTGTCTTACTTCTTCCCTGTTTTTCACCTATACAATACTGGATTTGCTTTAGTATTTTGTTCATGATTTTATTGAAGATGTATTCGGGTGTCAACACACTTATTTCATTTATTTTAGCCATGTATTTGATTATGTTTTTATGGCTATTCCTCTCTAATGACAATGGTGAGCATAAAACATTTTCCTTCATGTTGAGATCATTTTAATTAATTAATAAATTTTTGTGGGATAATGCGAGTCATCCCTGCATTGTGTGGGAGCACAGGATCGTTTTTGGGTTGACTGAGGACAGAATGCTAATACCAATGTAAACAGTTACAGATTACATAGCAGAACTTGGACTGTTAGTTAAGGTGGTCTTTAATCTTTTGAATTTCTTTCTGTTGGTTGTCAGACTTGATTATGAACTCACAAGTTTATCATTTGTTTTTAAATTCCATTCTGCTGTCGGCATCTCGGACATTTAACTTTTGTTGGATCAGGTTAAATTATGTTGCTTATCTCAGTTACGTCATCTTTTCAGATGCAATATGGATGAACTGCCGTCGAACAGATAAAAAGTGAAGGAGGAGAGGACTGAAGTAGCGAAATAGTTTACTTTTCACAGACATCATGTCCACCTCAATAAAGCAGGAGAGAACCATTTGTGTTCTCCTGCCCAACAAGGACCAGCTGGACATTACTGTCGGGGTAGGTCACAAGAATAACATGTTTCTAAATGGGTTTTTGTCATCCACCAAGATGGTCAAAGTTCTTTTAGATTGCTCTTACACTTTGTAAATGCATAGTGAATACAGACTTATTTATCTTTGCCTCTGTTCCAGCCAAAGTCCACAGGACAGGACGTTTTTGATCGAGTGGCACAGCTTCTTGGAATCAAAGAGTTGCACTTCTTTGGTCTCACAGTGGTAAAAGGTACGTTTCCTCATCACATAGCCATCTGTAGGATTTTTCTGTTGATCACATACATAATTTATGCTGAACATAATTTGTGAACAAGAGCATTTTGATTGGAGTATGAATATCAGTCTGCCCACCCAGTCTGCATAACTGAATGGTGTAATCCACTTTAGCCAAGTTCTGAACTTTCTGTTTCATTGTGTGTACCTGTTCGCTGTCTTTGTTCAAATACGTTGAAATGCCTCTCTTGTGTGACTCACCACTTGAACAAGCAACCTTTGTTTTTGTGGCGTTGGTTCAGCGATCGGTTAGGCCTGCATTCCTGCTATATTAACTTCATTAAGCCTGGAATGCACTCTTGCATTCCTCCTCTTCACCGAGGGGAGGGATATATTCATGATGGGAAGAGGAAGGAGGGAGTGGAAGGAAAAAGAGGTAGGGGGACTTGTGATGATGACACGTGCCTTGCACAACTCTTACTCATTGGCCTCGGTGAGGGATGAGAGGTGAGGGAGTTGGAGTGACTCAAAGCTGGAATGAGCCAGACTGAAAAGAGATGGATGGATAGTTTAAGGAAAGTGTTGTGAAACAAGCTGGTAAGCATCATTTGGCCACTCAAATTTGAACAAAAGAGATAAGGACAATCAAATAGGAAATGCCTGTGTCTTGACTCATAAGATCAGATTGAGGGTGATACAAAGTCCTCTTTCTTAGCACAGGTTCCAAACAATTCCAACCCCTATCGTGAAATAGACTTCAGATATGTATGGGACTGTATGATGGATAAATGGCCATCATGATAGAAGCTACGCTATGTATAATGTTGTTCACACATTTACAGAATGTTATACCAGCAAAGCTATCGGCAACAGGGTGCTGTGCTAATAGTGGAATTAGAAGACAGGCACATTAACATCACCATTGTTGTCAGTAGCCTCATTCAAAAGTGGAAGAACAAGGGCTTTTTTCTTTCTCCCCTAATGGATACCATTGTGGGACAAATTTTACGCTTGGTTGCATTATTATTTTGTTTGCTAGCTAACTGTCTGCTTAATCCCTGACTGTCTTCCTCCATCCCAGATAATGAACACACGTTTATAGACCTTGAGGAGAAACTGATCAAGTACTTTCCAAAGGAGTGGAAGACTGATTCAGGAAAGGTAAGGTGGCCAGTTGCTGACTGTTATACATTTTGTTGAAGGAAAGTGGAAGCATTTCGCTTCCACTATTGTAAGTTTTAGTTAATTGGGAAGCACAGTGGGGTGTCCTACATGCCAAAGCATTTTAGCACGGCAAAAAATGATGCCTTTTTTTCTAAACTTTTCCCCTCTATGCTTGCAGGGATTACAAAAGAGATCATTGCCTTTACTGCTCTGCCTTAAGGTGCAGTACTACATTGAAAATGGGAGACTCATTTGGTATGTCTCTCTTCTATATTCTAGACTATGGGCTATGCTTGGAACCCTCTTTGTCTTTCTTTTTGACTCCCTTATTTTAATTTTTTTATTTGCTGTGATAATAGTGAACGAACGGCTCGGCAACTGTACTACTCTGACCTACGGGAGCGGGTGCTTCGGTCTGAGTGTCGTCAGCAGGAGGAGGTGTACTTCCAGCTTGCGGGTTACGCCATGCAGGCTGACCTCGGAGATCACCCGCTGCCAGGGGACGATATGGAGATAAATCCTTACTTTGAACCCAAGCAGTACTTTCCCCCTTGGGTAGGTGTAACATGTGGGAGCAGTGTTTAAAGATGCGTAGAATCTAACTTGATGCTCTATTTCGAAGTTTAAAACAACTGATGAGAATATGTTTACATTATGTTTATGAAATTGTTTGTATTTTGAGGTTGGACTACGATCTAATAAAAAGTTTGTACCCTCTACCATCTGTAGATCCTAGCTAAACGTGGAGTGGACTATCTCCTGTGCCATGGACCTAAGGTGCACCAAGAGCTTTGGGGAGTTTCTGCTCGTGATGCAGTCCTGCTTTTCCTAAGGGAATCAAGCCGACTGGAGGATGTACCAGTTACATTTTACAGACTGCAAAAGGTCCCAAAATAAATTGATTAATTCAACATTTAGAATTGAATAGGCTGCTTGAATTTGGATTTGTGCACACACCATACTGCAAGGATAATTTGTATACATGATTGATAAGTATCATTTATAGAAATTTTTATTTAGGCTTGTAGGTAATTTGTTTTGGGATAAGTTTTAATCTGTTGACTCCCATCTGTGTTTAAAACCGCTGTTATTCTGTAGTTACTTGGGCTTCATTTGCTGGACAAATGACAATGGGACCCATTTACCTGTCCTACATTATTGTCCCCCTCATTTCAAAATCATTCCTATATACTGAGTGACGTTTTAGGGCTGGCCCATCTATTGCATAATGTGTTATTTGTCAGTAGCACACCGTGTTTCACACTATAGTATGAGAGGGTCTAAACTGTGGAATAGCTATCTTATCTGAGGCACTCAGATGCCTCTCTGACATCTCATCATTCATTTGTCCAGGACAAAAAAGAAGAGAGGGGAACAGCATTGCTCGGACTGACCCTGCGTGGAATGCAAGTTTATCAGGTGCGTGCATGTTATTACAGCATAGAATAAACGTCAGCACATACGCACACACAGGGAATCTGCGTTTCCTCAAAGATTCAGTCTCTATATGTGAAGTGCTTTAAACCTCTTATTAGATGTATGAGATTGGCACCAGCAGAACTGCATCAGGAGATAGGGCTGTCTGCCATGCCTGTCAGTTGTTTGATCTGTTCATCAGGGGCCATCTGGGGGATTAGGGCTCCAGGCCTGGCTGATTAAAGAGCCAACAGACCGTGAGATACCTCGAGAAGCCTTTGGCCTCCTCAACAAGACCAGATGGCTACTGCAGACAAAAAGACTATTGATTATTGATTGCTATTTTTTAAAAGATATCCAAGTGGATTTCACATCTAGAATATGCACACAAATGCTCACAAACTTCAGCAATTCTTTTTAATTATAGGTGTGTGTTTTGTATTCATAGGAGGTGAACAACATGCGACAGCTGGTGTATGACTTCCCCTGGTCGAATGTGGGGCGCCTAACCTTCCTGGTATGCACAGGACTCGTTTAAATTCTAAATTAGAATGAAGTGAAATTTTAATTTTTAAGAGGTGTGGCTAGCTAAAGTACGCCTCATATGCTGTTGTATTCAGGGTAAGAAATTCGAGATCCAGCCAGATGGCTTGCCGTCAGCCAGGAAGCTCGTTTACTACACTGGGTCGTCGTTTCGCTCTCGTCACCTCCTCCTGCACCTGAGCAACAGTCATCGCATCCACCGCAGCCTTCAGCCTGCCCTCAAACACCTTCGCCATCTGGAGGAGAGTGAAGGTAAGGGAATTCAAGGGTACAATTTTTGTCAGTGGCAATAAAACTGAAAATGTATGCACTTTTGTAACTTTTGTTTGTTTAAAAATTAAAAGGGTCCTTGCTCAAAACACAGATGGGGGGGAAAAAGGTTTAAATTGATCTCTATGGGATACACTTAGTAAGATACATCGGCATCAGTTTATTTCAGTTTCTCTGGACCATTAGTGTCTTCAGTTTCCAGGTAGGCTCTTCTTTTACCAATTTACAAACCCATGGTACATGTTGTTTGTTTTTCTTAATTTCAGGGAAAAAACGTTACAGGGAGTCCTACATCAGTGATGACCTGGACTTGGACCCCACATGCAGTGAGAGTAGCCCTGGTCTCTCCCGACACTCCACCAGCAGCTCTGGAATTGAAGCCGATGCCCAACAACACAGCATCTCCACAACAAGGACCTCCATAGAGGAGGAAAGTCAGCAGCGAGCCGAAATGTGTTTCAGCTCAACAACCAGCCATGGCAGCTCATGTACCTCCACGTCTGATGCTGACGGCAAGGATCGAATTGAAGATGAAGGGTGGCAAGAGGAAGGTGAGAAATAATTTAACTGGTTTTATAACTGAGTAAGTTTGGAAATTTTATATATACTCATATAAACTTGAGTAATTGAATGAAAAGAGCTGTGTGCACACGGATTCTAAGTTTAAGTTTGAAATATTCAATGTGAAACAGGTGTGATAAATTGTTTATTTCATTCAGTGCTTTGTCAGGCTACTCACTATGCAAAAAATAATTTTAGATCGTGACAGCAATATAAAACACTATTATTTAAGCCTGATCTTTTTCAAATCTGTAAGTAGTTAATTTTGCCTTTGTTAATTTTGTTCTTAAAGATTTATAGGCTGATTAAAGAGATTTCTTTCTCAGATTTTGAATAGTAAAAAAAATTTTTTTTTCCAGCGATCAGGACCAATGTTGAAAGTCCACAGGAGGTTCCTGTGGATTATCCAGACGAGATGTTCCAGCTGGCTGATCTCCTTCAAGGAGTGTCAGTGGATTGTTCACAGCTCTCATCAGAGACTCGCTCATCAGGTATTAATCATTTGATCTAGATCAAAGAGTATATCATATGAATTATTTTGTCATATCCAACCAGCTAAAGCAATGCAGTCAAAACTGTTTTTGGCCCTACAGAAGACACAGTGTGTTCCCCACAAAGTAATGAAGATCTTGGGAAATTATGTAACAAGGATATGTTAAAACAGGTTTGTCTTTATTTCTACATTGGCATCTTTGTCTCCTTTGGGCGATCATGTTGTTGTTTCTTACCTTATCTCTGTTCCAGGTGCTGAAATCCAGGGCTCAGAGTTGTGTGGATCGCCACAGCCAGAGTCTAGATGATGTACGTGTGTTCCCACCTCCAGCACCTCTGGGAACAACTCTGCCAACCGATTCCTCTCACAGCTACACCTTTGGCTTTCCAGATGCCTCAACAACAACGACGACGCCTGGTGATGTCAGTCACTACTCCCTTCTACACTGCCAATCCAAACCTTGCTTCTATGGCCGCAGGTCTACCAACTGCCTCTCACTGGACATGTTAGGTGATGAGCAGTTCTTGGAATTCATACTTTGAGCATGTTATGAGCTGATGTCCAAAAACCCTGCTGTTATCATCCTTCATTTATAATGTAGCTCTATGGCTGCCCAAATATTAATGTTTTCTATGGGGGTGATGATTACAACATGGGATGGAAGTGGGTCACTGAAAGTGACAAGATTCCTCATTCTTATCAGAAAAACTGTGGTTAAGTTGAAAGAGATCCAATTGTAAAATATTTCAATCAGTAAACGGAGCATATTTATTAATGTTGTATATTTTGTACATACTACTTGCACTATTTTGGTACATTTCAGCTTCCCTGAACATAAACATTTCATTTCAAACATCATTTTTATAGTCTTTTGTAAAGTTCGTTGAAATATCTGAATAACGATCAAATTTGACAGTAACAGATTTTGACGCGTTGAGGCCTTGTAGTCATGATGAATGTATTGAACAATCAGAGGTTGACGCACAGCCATCCTTATCATTTTTCTATTTGCTAATGAAAACACTTGCATTTCCGGTATCCCCGGTGCAAATATTTGTGGCTCTTCTTTTTAAATCATATTTTATGTACACTTTATTTTTTATAGTTTTTCATTATCCCGCTTTTGTCTGCAGTGGAACCTCTTTAAAGCTTCTTATATATTCATCCAAAGCGTCCTCTTTCTTGGCTCTTCGCCTGCTGTTGTAATTACAATGGAATAGTATTATAAGTAAGTACTATTTCCGTGACCAGTAGGTGTATGAATCTGCAGTATTTTTGTATTATTTAACCACCAAACAAAGAACCTTTCTGTCTGTGTTTTTTCGCAGACATTTTTTTCATTGTCTTTTTTTTTTTTTCTAAATGGTTTGCAATAAGAACTGGTATTTTAAGATGGTATAAACTGACTTGGAATGACTGGCAGTCATTAAATAGAACATTTTTTACTCTACACCAATAATGTATAAACAACTTTCTCTGTTACTTCACATTATTGAACAATTATTTTTTTAGGAAAAACAATGTTTTTTAAGATACTGAAAAATAAATTCCCAATGTTATTTAAGGAAAAATAAGTGTTTAACGTGTGTTTTGTTGCTCAAATGTATCATTTCTGTTTGTTGTATTTATCTGTTGCTAAAAAAAACAAAGGCATTGATGTAGTCGTATAACTATTGTCTATACGTTTATAGGTATAGACATATGCTCTAAATAAACATATACGTATATCTATAACTCTACACTACTGTTTCACCAGACGTTACATATAAACTAAGATAAGTACTTGTGGCTTTAGATATTTAAACCTTTTCTACAATTGGTGATAATGAAGGCTGATTGGTTCACAAAAGTTCACACAAACCATGGGAAGTAGTGCTTCTGTATCATTCATTATCACTCACATATTTCCCCATTGTGGGCCTAATAAAGGTTAGGGTTATCTTATCTACCGCTTATCCAGTTCAGGGTCACGGGTGGGCTGGAGCCTATCCCAGCTAACATCGGGCCAGAGGCAGGGTACACCCTGGACAAGTCGCCAGTTCATCGCAGGGCAGACACACAGAGACACACACACACACTTACAGGCAATTTTTGTGTCACCAATTCATCTACATCACATGCTTTTGGACTGTGGGATGAACCCACGCAGAAAGGCCGGCAGAAGTGGATTCGAACCCGGTACCTTCTTGCTGTGAGGCAGCAGTGCTAACCACTGCGCCCCCTGCTTCTGGATCATTTAAATTTAAATTTTGCACATTTTATTTAAAGTTAGTTTACAATGGAAAGATGAGTTTTAAGTGGGCTGATGGTTGCTTATATCCAAAACGATACGCTACTTTAGGCTCACCAACAGAATGGAAGATATGTTGTGTATACAGATGCATTTGTTGTAGAATTTTGGGAGAAATGTGTGATCCCTGTAAGTTTCTGTTTAAAAATCCCCTGAGACTTCTCACTTAGACTATGGCTCTCAGTCACAACAACTAATGCACCAAAAAAAGCAAGATCTGTTTTTCCTATCTTGACAAGTAATATAACTTGTTCCGCTATAAAGGTCCTTCAAAAGGAAAGGATTGTTCACAAGTCTAACATCTCTATAATATAATAATAATTATACATTTTATTTATAACGCATGTTACATGTGAAAACCGAAAAAGCTTTATTATCAAAATATAATAATATAAAAATATTAGCAAAAAGCAGCAATGTAAATTAAAAGTCATAGGTTCTGCTAAAAAGGAAAGTTTTAAGTCCTTTTTTTAAAAGTCTCAGTAGTCTGTGGAGCCCTCAGATGGCCAGGGAGGGCTTCCACAGACGAGGGGCAGCAGTACAGAAGGTCCGATCCCACATGATGCTGAGCTTAGTCCAGGAGGCGGTTTATGAAAGCTAACAAATTAAGCTGAATGAAAGCTTTAAAAAATTAAGCACAAAGTATACTTCTGATATAATCTAAAATAACTTTCTCAGGGGCTTAGCAGATATTCATTCTCAGTAGTGAATGCAAGGTTGACAATGTGTTTTAGGTGTTCCTGTCTTATTTGAAGCACTAAATAATTTTCATTTGAATCTTAATAATTTATGTTTCTTTTTGTTTGTCTACTCTATGACAACACAT
>VRLP01005400.1:0-37364 GCA_009660295.1 Lophius piscatorius | reverse complement strand
AAGAGAATGGGGCCAAGGACTGATCCCTGGGGGACCCCACAGGTGACGGTGTGTGTCCGGGACTTTGAACTTCCAAGGGAAACGTATTCTGTTCTGTCAGTGAAGTAGGATTGAAACCAGTTTAGGGCGGTGGCAGTGAGTCCAGTGGTGTGATGTAGGCGGTGTAGGAGTATTCCATGGTCAACTGTGTCGAAGGCAGCAGACAAATCAAGGAGAATCAGGAGGGAAGGTGAACCAGCATCTGCTGCCATCCGTAGGTCATTTGTGACTCTAAGCAGGGTTGTTTCTGTGCTGTGGACGGAGCGGAAACCAGACTGAAAGGTTTCAAAGAGGTTGTTGTAGTTGAGGTGGTCCTGGAGGTGGGCAGCAACTACTTTGTAATATAATTACATATTATATATTATATATTTATATATTTTAATATATGTAATATAATATTAAAATATATTACATATATTTTATATTTATAATAATACAATCCGTTTATTATTTTTGGGGGATAAACTATTAGGAAAAATTAACTTAATTCTCCCAAATGTAAATAAGTTGGTTAAAATTATAAACTTGTAGTGTTGTGGTAATGACAATCTGTTGCGGTAATGACCAAATGTTTTGGTATTGACATTTGATACAAACAGTAAATGTAAAATATATGAAATTCACCTCTTTGATTAGAAAATGTTTGATACCTTGTTAGAAAAAAAGGAAAACAAACAAGTATTTCACTTGCTCCGGGGATGTAGGGTCAGCATGCATGGTTAGTAATGAGGACAGTAGATCAAGTTACAGGGGTTTTAACTTCTTCGTCTTTCGGCTGTTCCCTTTCAAGATCGCCACAGCGGATCATCTGTTTCCATCCATAGGCTGGTACACTCCAGTCTAGAGATGACCAATTTGATAGACTGACCCCGTACACATCTGGTTTGGAAATCAGTTTTGTGTCCAGCACACTGATTTAGCATTGGTTTCATGCCGATACCCTTCCTGACGCAAACCCCCACATTTACTTGGTAGAAGTATATTGGCTTGTGAGCCGTATGTGGCTGGTTTAAAAAGTTTTAACATTTGTTAAAACTTTTATTTTATTGTCAAAACGTTCTGTCAAAATGCTTTTAATATTCATTCTAAATTATTACTGTTATAGAAAAATAATTCAACCATGTCACTTCTCAGTGTAAAAAGGTTTTGGTTTTCTCAGTGGCTCTGCAAAAAACAAAAAAGAAATGCTTAAAGGTAATGTCCACTATATCTTCAGTTGACAGAACATTAACAATAATGCAAAAACAAAGTATTTCACAAGGGTAAATAGTCAACATAGGAACTGGAGACCACATATATGGTATTACTCTTTTGTCATATTATATTCTTACTGCTAAAAATCTTTTTAAATTAATTCTAAATAAATACAGGCATAAACAACAGAGGTGGACTTGTCGAATACATCTGGAACATAAATACAACACCACTGCTTTTGCCTAGAACAACCCATAAGGACAACAATGTCATTGTGTTTCCTCTCAGTGTCACTGGTGTCCAAATGGAACTCTGAATAACAAACTTCAAAAACCAAACAGAATATGATAACCTAGTTTATTTCAGACCAGAACATACAGAGTTGGGCTTGGTTATGAATGGTTTGTGATGCTATGGCCATATCCCAGCTAAGGTCATGTTCCCTCCTGGTATATTTTTTATTGTACTTAAAAGGTTTTGTTCCGAGGACAAATAAGAAAATCCTGTCAAAAAGAATCTAAATAAGCAGGATAGTTTTCTAGTACAACCCCCAAGTCACAGGATGACAATAAAATAGTAGAATAGTGTTTCTGGAGTTTTGAAGTCTTTGGGGTTCATCCTGACATCAGAGCAGGGCGTGAAGACTGCTGTCCCACCTTTAGACAACATTCGATCCGACAGAGATCGAATGTTGTCGATCTCATTGTGCCAATGACCAAAGGTCATTGGCACGATGAGGTGGTTTTGTTTTAATGACAGCTCTTGAGCTGCCTAATCATCTGCTATGTTTCTGGCCTTGTTATCAAACTGTGCATCTCTGTACTTTGTCTCGTTGCCTGCTCAGTAAGCAGCACACCTAAAGGATCAACATGGCTCTTAGGAAGTTGTCTCTGCTATGCACACTTCAGTCAATCAGTGCTGAATACACATTGTGACTTGCACGCAGTGGAATTACAGTTGGTAGCTAAGTTATGCAATCACCTCTGAATTTTTGATTTATTGGCCAAATATACTATTAGCGGTGGTTTACAATAAACAAGAACATTTTAAATAGCTTAATAAAACAGATATTACAAATGTATCCCCTGAATGTAGCACAAAATGTGCCTTCTAAAGACAGCTGCCGACTCAAAATGATATCCCCTTTTGCTTCCAACCTGTTGCAAAGGAGATGCATGTCCAGAGACCTGCTTCTGCCAGCATTCCTGACAAATCTCATCCTATCCCTCCTGGCCGAAGGTCTTCAATTCTTTGATATTCCTGGATTTACATGTGACAAACACCTAAGTCAAATCCCAGATTTTCTATGGGATTCATGAAAGGTGACAGGGATGGCCACTCCGTCATAGACCTCTTATGAATCTTTGGTGGAATTTGAGTAATGCAACCTTTTCAAATATCCACCTACACCCAAAACTAAACATCTTCACAAATAGTTAAAAATTTTCATCTTTGATTTCCTGTTACTTAATATCCATTTTACCCTCTACACCAGCGGCCGGTCCGCCAGCTGCCTATCTGCGGACCCTGAGCTGAACGTGTGACCGGCGGGTGTAAATGGACAGCCTAATTCCGATTAGACGTCTTTTCCATAATCTATGAAAATTCTGCATGTAAACACCCATTTCTGAATGGGAAGAAACTTTCAGAATTCTATTTCATTCCTTTGCAAGGAGGGAGTCAAAATCCTTTACGAAATCCTTTCCGATAGCCAGTCGCTGCATGTGAACGCTGTATCGGAAAGCTTTCTGTTTGAGTTGTATCTGCGGATGCCCAGCGCCTTGATGTAATGCTCTGCTGAGTTTTTTCAGCGCCGCATATTAAATATGGCGACTTCAAAACACAGCGGTCTGCATCGGAGGGGGATTTATTCATTGCAACTTTGAAATATGTTTACATGTTTGGACGGTTAGATGGGAGAAAAGTCACTTCCGCGCACGCCCTCTTTGTCGTATTCTTCGTCTGGGCGCTCGGTACCGAAGCATTATCGCCACCTTATGAACGGGACTGGGGACCGTGTCAGCGCATGTCTGAGAGTGCTTAAGATTAGGTGAGTCGAAGTATGTAAACACCGGGTCGGAATTGATTACAAGTCATGTAAACAGGCGACCGACATTACAATTCGGAAAGGTTTAATTTGGAATGGAGAAAAGTGTCCAATGTAAACCCACCATACTAGTGTGTGTGTTTTGGTTTGTCAGCACGTGTAAATAGGCTGTCATCTCCACGCTAATGATGCGCTCATAGGCTGTTACTGGGTCACTGACACAACAACAAAAGCAACAGAGTGCCACTCAGAGTGGCGTGGGTAAGCACAAGATGCCTTTCCTCTCATTAAGCACCAGTGTTTGACACAAAATAGTTTTTCATTGCACTTCGATTCCTGAGATTCTTTGGGGGGTTTTGTTTTATTTATTTATGTATATTATTATACATTTATTTGAATTTATGTCAAAATGGAAATGGAATTTTATTTCATTTTGGTACATATTTTTGTATGTACTAAATGAAAAGGACATTTTGCTTTGAATATAACAGTGTTATGGCTAGACCAACTATAATAAATGGATCTTTGACTCGTTGAAACATTTTTTTGTGGATCTTTAAGATTTGTACTTTAATACCCCTGCTCTACACCCTGCAGGTTTCCAGTACCTAAGGAAGTATAGGAGCCTGAGCATCACCGATTACTAGAAATTCTCAAATGCAGTAAGGGTGAATTTTTCTGGAAAGGCTTCATTCCTTCAGTCATGCTGCTGACCATCTGTTCCATCTGTATCTTATCATAATGGGTTTGAGTAAACTGAAGCATTCTTTACTTATAATTTTGAGTCAGCGGTGGTATAGACGTTAGAGTCCAGGCATGGAACCCCCATGTTAATTTAGGCCTCAACAGAAGAAAAGGCTGGGACTCTATCAGGAAGCTGAATAATCAAGGCATTCTTGTATTATTTGGTTATTTCCAACAGCCAATAGATGGTATATTTGCCAATAAACTCAATATACAGTGGGGGTTTTGCTTCCAACTGTCAGTCAAGCTGCAAGACGTATAAGACCACTTCACAAACACAGAAACTCCAGATGTCAAGATAAGTGGACCAAATACACTTTTCATTAAAAACATTGGTTTATTAATATCGTTTGTACATAGCGAACACTGTAAGAGCAGCAGAGGACAAGAAGTTGTGGTGTGTGTGTCAGTGTGTGTCTGTTTTGTGTTCAGCAGCTGGGAGGGAGAGCAGGCCCTGTTTCTCCTCAGTTGTCTCCAATCACACCAGTATCCAGTATGTCACTGGAGAGCGGTAGGCATTAACATTGCTCCAACTTGACATTTACTTTGCGGTAAATGCAAAGGAAAATACATTAAAAAAAAATAATAATAAATCCTTCCTCGTGCCCACACTCGCCAAATGACACTTGATAAATTCATTAAATATTTGGATGGCATTTATGTCACAAAGGTAAACCATCATCTCTGCCCAGGCTTACCAAATCTTTATTTGCCTCAACTGCCCCTGGGGTAAACAGTTTCAAAGTGCCATAGATTATGCCCCCCCATCTCGTTAACCCCCTCCCATTAGTTTAAAAAAAAAAAAAAATCCTCAATGCCTTTTTGAAGGTCTCTTCATCAGTGACAACAACACGAGGCAATAGTTATTTTAACTTTACAATATTGTTTATACAACGATTAAAGGCAATCCTATTCATACAGTATGTACAGCCCCACCCTGCCCTCTCCTCCCCCCAGTCCATGTGTACAAAAAGACACAACAACCCCTTAACCCCCATAGGTCCAGTTGTCCTCTGATATTATATTGTAGAAGTTCCTCAGTTTAACTCCATGTGCCTTCAGCCATTACCTTATCTTCTCCACCTCCACAGTTCATTTTTCTCTTGTCAACATCAAGTATAGTAGTGCCTCAATTTGTAAACTAAAACGCCACAGAGGAAGTTCCACTCACTCTTCATCCGTACAAACCTGCAACAGTTAAAAGATAACAGCTTCAATAATGTAATTTTTTGGCAGACCAGTTTCAACATCTGTTAAAAGTCCTCATGTTATATCATGGGGGCTAAGCCGTAGCAGTATCTCACCTTGACAAACGGGTGGTCTAGCAGCATGCTAGCTGTCCAGCGGCGTTTGGGTTCACTCTCCAAACAGTGACCAAGGAAGTCCTTCCCCTCTGTGCTCAGCTTCTCTGGGATGGGGGGTTTATGACCCATTCCCACTTTGTACATGATCTGGAAGTTGTGCTCATACTCGTGCCAGGGCCTCTGCAGGTAGAGATAAGCATAAGAAAATCCCAATTTCTATTGTAAACATGGCCTTTTGACACTTTTTGGTTGTATTAGATTTTTGTAATTTTAAGTCGGAAAGTTTAAAAACAAAACAAATGACAACAACTATTTACCTACTCTGGAACTGGCAGTTTTGCTAAAGGTCTTTGAGCGTTTTAGATTTTTCACCCAACAATGTGTTGACAGAGAAAGAGAAAAGCTCCTCACAGCTGCTTATTTGTTGTTTCACACAAATGTAAACTCTGCTTATATAAATGTTGCAAGTAAAAATTCAATTCAGATCTCCTTCGTCACTCCTCACCTTTCCTGTCACCATCTCAATAAGAACGCAGCCCAAACTCCAGATGTCTGCGGCCCGTCCGTGACCTTCGCCCTTTGCTCTGGTGATGACTTCAGGTGCCATGTATGCTGAGTAAAACAGGAAAATAAAAATTACGGCACAAGAACTAGTTAAGCAGCCAGACAGATAAGCCATCTAAGGTGACATATCTACCTGACTCTTTTTCAACCAACACTGGACACACTTAGCTTGATATAGCTACTTCCCAATTCAGAGCAAACTCGGAAAATAACAGTCAATCAATTTCTTCCTGTACAAAGATTTATCAACACAGGGGCCTCTTTAGCACCAATAAATATGAATGCCGTGGGATGAAAAGACTGAAAACTTATCTTACTCGATAAAACAGATATTGACAGAATGTGGACATGGTTTGCCATTGAACTTATGTTATGTTTTCCCGTATATAAGCTCTAGCAATACACAGTATGTTGAAATAATTGCAATCATATTGTATCATGACGTCTGCAATAAGATTGTGGAGATTCACATTGTGGGGCTTCTGGAAATTCAGAAATAAATTAGTATAATTTAATTTTATATGATAAGATCAAAATGCATAACTACATAATATGAATACTATGTGTATAAAGTCTGGTGAAACTATTATGTAGAATATATGTGAGACTAATCAATGTATGACTATAAATAGTTTTTCTGTCAGGGGGATAATATGCTGGAGATGAGAGATATATAGTTGTGCAATATTCCATGTGGCTGATGAAATATCCATTTGACATAAACACAATAAAACCAATATATTAAAAATATTTGATCAATACAGAGTTACAGAGACCATGTTCACATCACTTTTATTTTGTGTATTAATAAGAATTAAATATCCAACAATACTCTTTAATACTTTATAAAATTTAAAAAAAACAACATGTGGGGACCTTTATCGTCAAAGAGGAAAAGTGAAAGATTGCACCATGGTGACCCCTAGTGGTGACATAAAATCTAGACATCATTTAATTTCTTACCTGCTGTCCCTAGGGTGCTGTTCACCTCCCCGGGCATAGTATGAGTGTTGTTCCTCAATTTGACTGAACAGCCAAAGTCACCCAGCTTAATAAGACCCGACGATGTCAGAAAGATGTTGGCTCCTGAAATTTACATATAAAAAAAAAAAAAAGAAGGCAGAAATAACAATGGGTCAAAAGTTTTTTGCACTTCCAATGAGACAACTTTATAAAATGAAAGAAGCAGCGTTTGCCAATCACCCTTGATATCCCGGTGGACAATGCCGTGCTCATGGAGGACATTTATGGCTGTAGTGATCTGTTTACTGTAGAGCCTGATGACATGTTCTTGCAGCCCCAGTCTGGACACCTCTTCCAGTGTGCCCTCATCACAGTACTCCATGAAGATGTACATCTCCTCCTACAAGTATGTATATGTGCAGAATTAGAACTACTTCTGTATTCACAATGTGATGTCAGAACTGACTTGAACATTGGCGTCTTACCCGATGGAGCTCAACTCCAAAGTACCGCACCAGGTTCGGGTGCTTAATGCCTTCAAATATTTTCAGCTCATCCGCAGTCTCCTTGATCGTTTTGTGATCATTTGGCTGGAAACGGATCTGGTTGTAGACCAAGATTAACAATGTTAGCACTACCTGAACATCTTATGATAATTTTGGAAAATTCATTCTCCTCTGGCTGGACGGAATACCTCCTTCATGGCCATAAGTTCTCCAGTGTCAACGTTGATGCAGGTGTACACCTTCCCATACTGGCCTTCACCTGTTACAAACACAAACATTACAAAGCTGCATGTGTGTGCATCAACTGAACCATATCATAACAGCAGCCAGCAGTATGAAGCTGTACCTATCTTGTTGCCCCTCTGCCACTTGAAGGTCACCTTCCTGAGCCCTACGTGCATGACGTTGTCATAGGACTTGGGTGTGTGACAGACTTGGCCAATAATGTTGCGCTGCTTCATCACAGCGTATCTTTTGTCCTCAAACTTGCGAATGGAGCGACGGACGGCTTCCATAGGGCTTTGCCTTGCTGCCGTGTCTGAGAGAAGATGTAGGAAAGATTATTTATTTAATAAATAAATGTTTTCAGTCCATGCTTTATTAATTAACAGCCACTCCAGAAGCTCACCCTTGGACTGGCTGATAAAGGTGCGGAGCTCCCAGCTTCTGCGTGCAGCACTGTTAGGGTCCCCCTTGGGATAGGATGGTTCTGGAAAAAGAAGTCACAGGATGATATTCAGCCCATTGGGATGCTCAATCTTCAAAATTAATCCAACTATGCAATTGACTGAATGTTACAACCTTCCCTGTCCTCTGTGGGGCTGGAGTGGCGACTCAGAGATTTGAAATGCAACTCTGCTGCGACCGATGACAGACGGTCGTTCTCGTGGTAACTGGATCCCCTGCATGGACAGGCAAGAAACCAATGCAACAACTTGGTTCATTCAGAAACTACTGATAACTACTTGTGCTCTTTTTGCTGTTAATAACCAAAGAACCAGAGAGTATGCTCTTGATAAAATTCAATGCACCACTTTAATTGTAATTTCCTAATAACATCTGAATAACATAACATGAAACCCAATGTAAGATTAAAATGTTCTTACAGTTGTTTTTAAAATGAAGATTAAATCAATATGACAATTCTATAGCATAAGGTGACTATTACATATTCCTTTAACAGAAAAACAAAGAATGCCCATTGCCAGTTCAACATGCGTCAGATTAAGCAGACAGTTCAGTCATAGTGAAAGGCTAGATCTCTCGAGTGCATGTCAGACAAAAGCACACACAGATACAACCAGCATCACAACAAGATGGATGTTAATGGCACTACAAGCACATTACTTTAGCCCAGTGTTTCAATGAGGCGTAACGTGCTTATCATTTTCACACCATGCAAAACAATCACAGTCTCTTGCCTTGAGTAGAATAGTGGAAGGCGGTGTATTATTGTTTGATGACAGAATAAATGTATAACGTAACAATGAAGAGTGTTTTCTTAACTTAAACGGGAGTACCTTATTGTTGCCTATATCATGACAAAGTTTTAAAATGTTTGAAATGTTCATTTCGTAAAATCTTTGTGATAGGGCTGCACATGCACGGCCAGAATATAACGCATCATTTAAATCAATATTGAAATCACATTTAATTATAGCGATTATTATTATTATCAGTACAGCTTTCATATAAAAGCACTGCTTTCACATGCATGTTTTGCAATTTACAACATTGGTCCTCGATTTTCTCCAAGGAACCCTTTTCAGTTTTATATGAACTAATGGTGTCAAAGGCAACACACATCTTCAAGTGAAGGTCTGGATCAAACAGTTGGACTTTGGTCGGACAAATCAAGGCGGTCCCTGTCCGGATCAAGCTGAAGCATGATCCGGCTCATTTACAGTATGACAGCACTTTTTTGGGTGTTGGTCATCAATACACAAAAGCAGAAGCAAAATGGAGGAAGGGAGAAGTTAAAAATGAACCTCATTAACACATGGGGAGATTATTATTTTATTAAAATCTGAATTGTTGTGCAGCCATATCACATGATAAGCACACCACCAATGCCTTAGAAGGACCATGTGCATACTATAACGTACACTAAAAGTGCAAAATCTTGAGGCTATATTTACATCCAATATGTACCCAAGTAGATCTATGAAATACTCAATTTAAGAAGATCTGGAGACCCATATTGTGAACATATCCATTGATAAATAATAAGTAAAAGTATAGTATATAATAAGTATAAGTTTATTGTGCTTGTTTCGATGCAATCAGAGGGCTAAAAGCAACAAATCAGCAATCTACAAATTAATCTTGAATGAAGTATAACGCAGATATATCCTTCTATAAGAATGCTATCCTATCTGTGATGTCCTATTTGTGTCTGATGCATCCGAGGATGTATTTTGATATTAATTGCTACCAAGGAATTTAGAGACTTTGGGGACATGGCTACCTGACGTCATTGGGACTGCTGCTGAGTACTTTCATGTGGTTGTGTTCCCCTGGGCCCTGAGGGACGGGGCGAGGGCCATTGGGGAACAGCTGGTTCCGCAGGTCGCAGGGAAGACTTCGAGAGCTGTGTGGTGAAAAAACAAACTCAAGAGCTCTGGCTTGGGAGGTAAGGGTGGATTGTGTGGGATCTGACTATGTTCAAGATTGTGGTTGGGTGGCTGGTTAAAACAGACACACACACACACACACACACACTTGTTCAAGACACTATACAAATTGAATAGTCTCTGACACACTTATCGCACACACACAGAAGCTCACACCAAAACATTAGCAGGACAACAGCAGGGCAAAATCATCAGTGAAAAGCAAAGTTATGAGCCATGCAAGAAATAGTATAAAGTGTAAGAGACATAGATTATTGTGAAAGTTTAACTTTATTTCACCTACCTGAATCCTTCCGCATTAGGAATGAACAGGTTTGGATTTGGTGGGTCACTATGAGATCGAGGGACCTTTACAGGACGCGGACTATTCCGGGGAGCTGGAAAGGAAACACAGCCAAAGGCCAGATTAAGTCAAGGAAATGTTAGTAGATAGAAAGACAACATCAGTGAAGTAATAATAAAGAAATTACTCAAAAGTTTGTCATCATTTACAACCACATACATACCATATTATCACACTAAAGCTACTTTATTGTGTTGCTTTACTCCATTCCCATCAAAGAGAGAAATGCAAAGATATTTTGTTATGTGCAAAGCTTTTGAAGTTCCACCTGAAAGATTTTCTCTTAGATTTCGTCAAAAATTCACTTGGGTCGCATCTGGTCATCACGTTTAAAGCTTTATTTTTCATGAACACTGCTTTGTATTGAGTTATATGAGATTTTTTTTATACTGCAGTGCCTGGTTATTTTCTGTGTTTTTGCTTTTCTGTATTTTTCAAGAAGGAATAGTTTGGTGAGCAAAAAAGTTTTTCAGTTAAACCCTTCTTCAAAATCATAATTGAAGTCCTTTCCCAGGACAGTGGTAGTTTTAAACTTTTGGCCACTGAGAGGCAGTATGGAGTTGCACAGAGGGTTAGTCAAACTAGAGTTCATCATTAGTCTATATATTTTCTGTGATTTTGCAGACCAGATTTATTTCCTTGGCTGTTCTTGCTTTGTGACGCCATAAACATGAACATAAAATTTATAAACAGCACATTTGAATATGTGACGTAACAGTTAATATAAGAAGGAGCATCTTACCAATGTACAGGCCAGTGACTGGGCTATGAGGTTTTCCAATCACATGTCCAATACATTCATTCATCAAAGCTTGTAAATTCTGCAAAGAGATAAATCCAGTCAGAACATGACAAATACATCTTATTCCAAGCACGTGCAACTTGTAGATGATGACAAGGAGAAGAGTGTTTTTACCAGGAAGTCATCCTCTGGCAATGCTGATATAAAGGCAGGTTCAATTGCTTGAAGGAAATCAAAACCCTGAGTCGCCCACCTGTATCGTGCAAAACACGGCATTTGATCAGTCACCAAACTTTCTGCTGCTGTATATTCAATCCTCTCCTTCTCTGCCATTTATGAATAGAATAATACATGCAGGCTTATTTACACATATTTAAGGAATGATACAGAACACTCACAAACAGGAAGAGATAGAAGAGAAAACGGAGACGACAGAATCGCTGTTGTATTACATGCAATATAAGCTTGGTGCTATTATAACGTAAAATGCCAGTCAAGAAAGAGGATTAAAATAAATAAATCCAATCCTTTACCTTTATTTTACTTTAATCAGATAATTATAAGACTTTTTATCATATGCTGTAGGACCAAATCCAATTAACTGACATTTACTTGGGACAATAGAAGCTTTTTCATTTTTTGCACACATCAGCAGTTTGTTTAATCTGCATTTTTATCCAAGATCAATTACATTAGTATGATTGCTTATTGTTTAATGTTATTAGTCCCCTACAGAGAGACCATAAATGCTTCCTTGGGGACACCACACTGGCTAGCAGACAATGCACCAGAGGGAAAAAATGATACAAGGTTGAAAACGTGACTTCAACTGGTAGAAAACAAATCCTTACCTAGGCTTTGTGCCCCTTCCACTCTCACATTTGGTCAGGACATAGGTCATCCATTTGCGGGCAAAAGCTATATAACGCTCGCCAATCCTCTGCCTGAACTCCCCTGACATAAGGCGCACCACCTCCTTGTGGTACTGGAGACAACAAACAGTTATCAAGGGATATATTGAGATTACTGCCCATAGTTTACCCTCATCTGTTGACTTCATGATCAGTTCAGCTAAACTGTTATTTGGCAAAATAATAGCTAAAACCAGTCAAAATATTAAAGTGGACATTTAACTGTTACGTTACAAGTTCTGACCAAAGACTACCTGACTAAGGGGGAACAGACTATGTGTGCATCTGAAGAAGTGCTTTTTTTAAGATTATTACCTCAAAGGCAAAGTTGTAGCCCTGTATCATGGCCTCTCTGTAGTACTGATGAAGAGTGGCTGATTCCGACTCTTCCACCTCTGCCTTAAACTCTGTTGTGAACATGTATTCCACTCGGTCAATGGTGGTGCTGATTTTAATGCATAGCTGTAGTGCCTCATCCTGTAGTCAAGAGAGAAGGATGAGAAGGAGTGTTCAATTCAAAGTGATTGGTGAAACCATTCAGAGTGTAAAACACAATGCCTCTGTGTGAGACTTTACAGGATATGTTATGACTTGATGCACCCATATGAATGTTTATTGCGTTCCTTTTTGAGAACTGATTGGAAAATCTCGCTGCTGATTGTATAATGGTCATAGAGCAGACTTTCTGGATAACCGATAGCAGTTGCAGTAAAAATGTGTTTGAAAGTAGGGCAGCAACATAATCTGGTATTGATAATGCTAAATAAACATTTCAGATATAGGAAATAATTCACGTGTGATTATGCAAGCACCTTGAGCTCCTCCAGAGCACTTGCAATGAGAGGCTGACTAGATGTTTGCTCCCGGCTAAGACTAAGCAAATCCTCCATTGACTGCTGAAAGGCCTTCCGCTGGGCCACCAGGTGAGCT
Source organism: Lophius piscatorius (assembly GCA_009660295.1). Lineage (NCBI taxonomy): Eukaryota > Metazoa > Chordata > Actinopteri > Lophiiformes > Lophiidae > Lophius > Lophius piscatorius. The sequence goes on along the minus strand of VRLP01005400.1, from coordinate 24,444 downwards.
GACTGCATCACGATCAGGAGGACGTTCTCCACCTGAAAGCAATTGGCTTAGTGAGCAGCTCGTAAACATTGAATGGATAACATGCACTCATTATATTGAATAAGAGACATTTGAGGTATGCCCACAAACTTTAGGCAAAAATTCTACAACTTATCCATTACATATGACATATCCTCCATTCCTTTGGGGTGCCCGATTTGCAGCATAACCGTACAATCATCATTCCAAGGAAAACTCAAAATACAAAATTTGTAGAGAAAATCTTACCATAAAAAGACACTTTTTATCCTGGTGTACATTTGCTTCAAGTTTTGTGAAGCTAGAGTGAAACGTTTATGTAATAGGCTCCAGAGAAAATGACCACCCTTCAAACTAGGACAATGTGTCAGAAATAATGGAAAACAATGAATTTGATAAATACTTTCCCAATGTAAGTGTTCAACAACTGTTCCTGAACACATTCTGTGCAGTTGCAAGGCTCCGTCTTATCCAACCAATGTTTGTTGGGGCATGCATCACGGCATAATGACAAGATCAAAAAACACTGAGCAGACAAGTAGTTCAAGAATGTAGTGGTAAAAGAATGCTGTGTCTATTGTTTGGACACATTTGGCTTTAGTGAATATGACAACGAACTAAAACGATGAAACATAAACACTGCAGAAAAATATCTCTGCACCCCAGGGTAACACCACCAATTTGCTTAGGCACTTGCAAAATAATCACACTGCCGACTATGAAAAGTGCATGGCTTAAAGAGATTAACCAGCATTTCATGGCACGTAATCTACAAAGAATTCGAGAAGATGAAATACAATACAGATGTCATTGCAAATTATTCCACAAAGGATATGGATCCCAATTTTTCTATTTCATAAAATCGTCACATACCTTCATCGCCTTCAAAGTATCAACAATTTCCATCTGTGGGACAAGTTTGAGCAGCTCTCCATCCCACTGAGCCCAATCAGAATCAGCAGTGGAGTACCCAGCCCTGTGTTTACTCATGAGGAGGTAGGCTTCATCCTCCGCTATTTCATCATGCTCTTTAGAGCAGTCTTTGCCAGCAGCGGCATTGAGAAGCTGCAGGATTAGGGGTCGCTGGTCCATCAAGCCACAAGGGACAAAAACCTGTAGCTCCTCCAAGACTGGAATCTGAACCTGGACATAGAATAAGATTAACTGGTACACACTGTACATGACCCGAGGACAGAAAAACAAGATATAGAATGTAGAATTAACAGAAAACCAAACATACCTTGACATAGTTTCTCTTCTTCAGTGCCTCCAGAAGACATGTCACTCCATTGGTGAGAATAAACTCTGCAGCGACTTCTAAGTCCTGTAGACAGGAAATAATATCAAATGTATGTTGGAACATGCAGTCCCAGTTTTACGGTGAGCAGTGAAAACAGAGTCATGCTTATACTGCTAAGACAGAACTGTTGTGGCTTTCTCTTTCCAAGGATTGATAGTTCTCTAGCAATGTGTCTCACCTTGCGTAGCATCTTGGCAAAACCCAGGGCCTTGGACGCTCGTTCCCTGGCCTCGTGGAAAAGCTCTTTCAGTGACCGACTGGTTTCAATAACAGACCGCCTCAAAGAATTAAAAGCATTTTAAGTTAAAACAACCACCACTGGGGAAAAAACTAAAACACTTAAACACATATAACTACACCTTTACCTGATCTCATCTGAGGCAGTGCTGTCATCTGCACTTTCCCAGAATTCATTGCCACTCTTTTGCAGGCCAGCGTCAAGAAACTCTCCAGTCGATTTTAACAGCATTCCAGCTATATCACTACAAGGTGTAGTCACATTTAAATGATCAGATGCTTATATATATTCTATTATCTGGTATTGATACAAGCGACTGAGAAATGATGTCCCAAATGAAACTGAACATATCGGATGGGGGACATAATCACAGTCCATGCTCTGAACAACAAACATCAGATATCAGAGGATGACATCCCAATAGAAAAGTTGGAGAAAAGCTACATTTTCAAAATGCAAAACTTCACATCTTTACTGTGCAAGGTTTTAAGAAAATACATGAATGATTCATGTGATATCAAAACTCACCTCACTTGTGCACATGAGATATGAGTGTAAGTTTTGTTTTAATATGTTGTCAAAAGAAGAAATTAAATGATAACCGACAGACGGACATGATGATCAGCATATCCCCCACATTAAATATAGTGATATAATGAAATCATTTTTAATATCAGTTTGATTTGAAGGAAGTGGCTGACCAGAAAAGCTTCCCGGACTGGGCTTCCCCTCCACGGATGTAAGGAGTGATGACCTTGGTGAAATGCCACTCCTCCTCCAAGAGGTTCTTTAAGCTGTGAGACGCCTGAGGCAGCTGCTGCAACATCTGGATCCAACTGTGCATGTAGTCGAAGTAGACCTGCAAAGCAGTGTCAAACTTTCAGATAATCTTTTACAGGGGTTTCCGTGAAGCAATAATTCACAAGCCATTCTCTGCTGGATCGTATAATTTGACTAAAGGTTCTTAAAGGAATCTTACCACCAACATCTTGTGAAGGTCCTCTTCAAACTCATCAATATTGGCGTTTGTCTGCAAGCCCTGAGCATCAGTCACTACATCTCGCAGCATAAACTGATAATACTGCTTCATCAGGAGCCCACCTTTAAGAACCTCCTTACACTCGCGCACTAGCTGCATAGTACATACGACATGGAAAAAGACAAGAATTTGACTTTATATTTATATTATATACCTGCCATGTACTACACTTTTTAATATACTACAATGGTAACAATAAGAATTATTCAGTTTTTTACAAGACAAGGGCAAATAGCAACCAAAACTCCAAACACAGGAGTAATAATTTCTGCCACTCAACTGATTGTCTGTATGGAAAATACAGGATTAGCATCTACGTATGTGTAGTCTATTTGTTCAATCCTCTGTAAGTGTGTTAACAGGACATACCAAATCAACGGTGTCATAAATTTGACAGAAATAAGCATGGATAATAAATGCTGGCTGTAAAAATCCTACAAAAATTCAGTATGAGGGGTGCAGCATGAAAGAATGATACTATTCAATTCTAACTTTTAAGTGAAAGTTTTAAATCCTGCTTGCCTGTTTGATGCTGAGGAGTGAAGGCTCCCCAGCAGGCCTCTGCTCAAGTCGTAGTTTAAGGCATTCGTGAATGACATTGAGAATGACTCGGCATAGTACGAGGAATGCTGGACGAAAGGATGGGAGGTCCATGTCCAGTAAATCCTCCCAAGAAACCTGGTCTGCCCCAAGCTCGGGATGAGCATGACCACTGCAGGATCCATGGCGTGATAGCTCTGGTAGATAATCACTGTACAAAATTGGGTCTGGGAAGTCTGCAAACTGCAGATAGGAGAGAAGTCCAGGGAAGATAATTAAGAAAAGAAGCATCACATGGTATAACATGATGTCAGAGTCAAGCTTGGTTTCATAATAATTGCAGTTTGTTAATGCATTATGCTTTGGATAAATGGTATTTGTAGTTTGTCATCATTAATTGACTTATCAATTGATGAGTTCATTCCCCAATTCTTTGCACCACAGCCTCAGAACACCACAATCCGCATCAACAGATGAGCAAAATCATAATGGTGCAGTGAATTAGCTAATTATCTGTTGAAATAATCCCAATAGCAATCCAAAACTCTTAACTACATCTAGTATCTTTCAGGGCCTCAGCACATACTTTGGTGTTCAGAGCTTGTGTTGACCTGGACTCTAAGTTCCAAATATTTTTCTTTGAGGGCCTGATTAAATTATTAAAATTTCCACTGTAAGCATAACAGTTAGACGTCTGACTGGTTTTGCTCATTAATTTGCAGCTAACCTGCAATGCAGTCACGTCTGCTTGAAAACAGTACACCTTAGCATCATTAGAACTGAAATATCATACATGTTATTGGAAATGACGTATATGAGCACAAACATGGGACAAAGACTGGGCATTAACTGAACATAACCAAAATAGCCCAAGCAAGATTACCAAGAACTAAGCAAGATGTAATCTGACTCGTGGGAATACTTTCCCAATGTGCAAAAACATAAACGGTCTTCTTACAAAAAGTATGTCATGTTCAATTATGTGCCTCAACACTGTCCGACAGGCGCTGGTTCTTCAAAATGATGGTGTATACCATGTGTCACAGATGACCCTACCCTCATTGGAGCATCCAAAACAAATCACAAATTTGACTTGTTACCATGGAAGCATAAAACACCCTAATGCATTTGAGCTTGGTTGCTGTGTGCAGAATCTTTTGTATCAAAATATTCATTAATATCTGTGATCTGTTAAAGAAACAACCCAACCATCAAAATGAGATTTGTGACCATGAAAGAAAATGACAAAAATCCCCAAATTTTTGTCATTTTCACTTAGATTCAATACACTTATACACAAGATTCACTTATACACAATACACACAATACTAAGTGGTTAATTAGAGAGTTCCATGAAAGATCTTTTGTGTCCAAGGAATGAGATGTCCCAGGCTGCCAGAAAAAGTTCAAATATGCGGAAAGACTATTCCATGTTAGGCACAGACAAGGGTAAGCCTGTATATGAAAAAATATTTCTAGTATTTTTCTAGAATTATGACTAAAATTACCATTTAGAAATTAGAAAATAAATCAATGTGGCCCCAATTAAAATTTAGAAATAAAATAAAACATTTAATGTGACCCTAATCCTCTTCTGTCCATTTAAAATGGGAATACTGACTATGAAAATGCAGTTTTTTGGAGTAAGAGATGCATTTCAATTAAATTTAGCGTGGTAAATTCATTTTTAAACTACAGCGTGACTAATATTTTCCAAAATAACATTTACAAAACATCTCTAGAGTACCCCAAAGAAAATATCCATATGAGTACATAGGAAACCCATTTGCGCAATACTGATTTAAAGAAACAATAACGTTACCTCCAGGGAGGGAGTGTGGCGGAGCAGTGCTGCTCTGGACCTCTGAAGAGAGCGGTCCATCAATTTGTGCAGTCTGAGGATGAGTTTACGCAGTCCCATCTGTTTTAGAGCTTTATCCACAAACGGTCTGTAGATGGCTGTGGGGCAGAACAGCCCTCCTCCTGCATTCACTTCTGCGCTGACTGAATTAGCATTTGAGAGAAACTCTTCTGACAACAATCGAGAAAATTTAGGTGTCAGGGATGGAGACAAATCTCCATCTACTATGTGCCCTAATGTGCCATCCTCCTCCTCAGTGTCCCTGTCCTCTCCCTCACTTTCAGCTGTAAAAGTGGCTGTTGAATCATTCTCCTCATCCTCCTCGTTCTCCTCCTCCTCATTGCCACGAGAGCAGCGAGGTGAAGGTATCTCAAACACAGGCCAGCCGATACGGGATAGGTCATGGAGGCCCAGCACGGTCGCCATGACGCGCAGCTTCTGATTGAGGTCCTGGGTGATATTGAGCCACAGACAGAGCGCCTGCACCCTGCCCTGGAAGTCTCTTGCTGCATACTTTTCATAATCTTTCTGCAGTGCCTGCAAAGAGGGGTACAAAGCTTCCACAGACTCTAGCAACTCCATAACACGCTTCACTTGCTCAAATGCCAGACGTTGGCGCTGAAGGTGCTCCCTGCAGTCGGCACCAGAGCCAAGGGGCTCTCCTGCATTCATTGCTGATGAGGGGAAAGCGCTAAAACTCCATTGATCAACTCCACAGTGGTTGGTCTCTGCTACAGCAGGTTCCCTCTCTTCTGTGCAGACAAGATCTGGCACACTCTGATGGACTTTGTCAATTGTTTTAGAACACTGGGCCCCTCTCAGGCTGGTATAGTTGACCTTGAAGTGCAGCACCTCATTGATGATATCAGGGATGGCCTGTCGGGCAGTGAAAAGAAAAAGGTCTTGATCGTTTGTTGAGCGTCGTGCATGCCACGCCTGCAGCTCTAACCATATGACTTCATTGTTGTGACCCATGAAGGCCATGTTCTCTAGACCTCTCTGCTCCTTCTCCTTCCTTTTGGAAGACATAGATGTGAGCTTGAGCAGCAGCCGCAGCGTTTCAAAGAACTTGAGGCGGTCGGCGGGGCAGTCTGTCCTGGACGTCTGCCGGTGGGTTCGGGCAATATGGGGCATTGACACCGGAAGTTTGCAGCTGCTGCAGCCCAAGCTCAAGTAAGGCTTCCTGGGATCCATGTTGAGGGCACTGAAAGGACTCGACTTTGAGAGTGGATCTAGCATGAAGGAGCCTTCAAACGTCTTCTTGTGGTCTCTCTCTGTGGAGCGGAGTGTGGCCCTCTGCTTCTTGCCCTGCTTGTAGCTGTGTTCTTCAGGGGTCTCCATGAGCCTCGGGCTTTCTCTCAGGGCAGTTGGGCTGAGGTCTGTTGAAATAAAGAGTAAAAAACACCATTGGTTCAATGCATGCAAGATATTTCAAGAAGTTTTCATCTGTGCTTCACCTAAATATATTTAACAATTTGCCTTTGTTTGGAGACCGAACAGCACTCCTCGCCTGACAGCTCCTTTGATGCTTGCCAAACATGCGTTTCATCTGACGGCGAGTATATGGAGGTGATGTGCCATACAGAGGTTCTTCTTCCTCGCTTGGAGAGTCCCAGTAGGTCTCCACTTCAGAGTTTGGTTGCGATGCATCTTCCACTGGCTTGGTCTGCCTATCCACATGTAAGATTGACAATTAATTTAATGATCTCCTTTTGCCCATTTTATCCCACCAGCCATTTTATGGGCAATGCAGTGATTATTTTTACCCTTGTCCTGAGTAACAGCCAATCCCCTGGATGAACCAATGGCCGTGCCCACGGATAAGGATCAGCAAATTCGGTGAGGTTCCGAATCCATAGCAAGTTTGTTCAACTCTTGGCACTAGCCAAAATGACTGCTACATTTTTGCTAAAGATTTGACAAATTGTAACCTACCAAACATAAAGCTGTCCTTAATTATTAGGCTTAAAACCAAAGTGTGCTCACAGCCATGTTTGTGACTAAATGATTATCAGTGTCCATGTCAACAGATGCCAATTGAGAAGTTAAACCTGGAGATGGAAAACACTAATTTCATTGTCCACTTATAGCCGACGAAGTGCAACCACATGCGGTCATAATGAGCACCAGTCAAAAATCAAACAGGGGAAAGCGACATGAATAGTGAGGGAAATATGACATTTATGTTTCACCTAGCTATTTGATACGGATGAATGGGGGCAGTTCTTGCCATTAATCAAAAATAATTGTGGTTAAGTTAGGTAATTGCAATCACATGAAACTGGAAGAGATCGACAAGTCAATAGTATGTTATAATAAAACTAATGTATATGGAACATCAAACAGTTATGGCTTGTTAGTAGCTATATCATGGTATGCAGCAAACCTCCTCTAATGCGATAGTAAACAGACTACTATTCTGCAACTAGAGCGAGAGTGCTGCTATGTACAGCAGACTGAAGAGTCGTCTGTCGTTTGGAGCCGGAGTGGCTGCCTCCAGAATGCACAGCAGCAACGCTCTGTGCACGACCACAACCTTCCAGACGCAGGATAATAAGCTGTGGGTTCTCTACTGGCACCCTCTCTTGGTCTAGGTAAACATAATGGCACAATCAGAGGGAGAAATAGTAGCCCCCATCTAAGCTGTCTGCTAAATAATCAGCCAGATTCTGTCAACCAGAGTACGTAGAAGTTGTTGAGTACAAAAATGGTGTTTACAAAACAGCTTGAATAAAGATCAAATTTCATACTTACAAGTTTTCACTGCAATATTTTATATAATAGAAGCACCAGCTTCAAGTCAAGAAACTAAGTAGTCAGTTGAAACACTTCTCGTAAGGGGAAAAAAAAGAAAACCGGTAGTTCCGTCAGCACGCCTTTCTAGATTAGAATGTCAGAGCTTTATTCCCTAATGCCTTTGAGAGGGATTTTTAATGGGATTAGAGAGAAAGGTTTAGAGAGAAAGGTTGGAAGGTCTGCCCCTGCACACCAAAACAAAAAGAGGCAGCAGGGGAGGGGCATAAAAAGAGTTTGCTCTCTATGCTGGTCACCATGTGTCCCTCCATCGATCATCTGACTGGGAGGCATTCTCCAACACGTGCCTGTAACATCTGTGCAGAATGACTGAATGGGGTACACACTCAATGGGGAGAATGTGTGAGTGTTAAGGGAAGTAGTTGGGAAATGCTTAAGCTACACACCAAGTTATGGAATGATTAGCAGATACCTGCTGCAGATCCTGCAACTTTATAAAATACCAGATGCAATCCTTTAAGACTTCATGAATGCAACACTCTGCAAAAATGACGTCAAAGGTGAAACCAGCTTAACCACGATAGTCTTGAAATTTCAGAATAACTCATGCATGAAAGGACACTGGTGCTTTGATTGTACAGAAAATTGTGGGGGAACTTTTACAGATACAGAAAGATATCGTATGTGTAGCAAGAAGGCATTTAGCAAAAAAATGGACAAACTGTTTTAGTGATGCAAAGAAAAGGATGTATATCACAAAGCTGCAAATATATCCATCTGTAGTGAGCTGTGCACACATTTGTAAACATTCCAAAGATGTGCACTATCTGACGACAGAAATAGCACACGCATGGTAGAACGAGAACGAGACCAAGTTTTAAAAAGACACATCTTTACGCAGAACAGCATGACTTAATCATTAAGGAATGACAGCTGAACCAATGACGCTATTACTGCCTGTTGTTTGGTTGCCATGGGAAGCCCACAAATTATGCTGCTGCAGGAAAGGCTGCACAAATTCCTTGTCTGAATTCTTTGCTTTCTCCTATTTCTACATGCAGGTCACGCAGAGGAAGTTCCTGGCCTGCATGTCCTGCATTTAACCATAACTGAACAACTCTTTCTCTGCGTGGCTGCGGCTGATGCTGTAATTTTATCAATGCAGATGGTGTCTGGCTGGTCTCAATGGCTCATCTGATGGTTCACTGGGGCTCCAATAAAGGCCGGTGGAATGCTCGAGCCCCTAGGCAGAAACATTGGGTGCATAATAAAAAGCACAAAATTGTGGGTCTTTTATGTAGAGCGACTGCAGCAGTGATACCAAGGGCTGCCAGAGTCAGGGGGGCCTGACCTTTGACACCAACCGTCCACACTATTGTATCAGGAAGGGGCACTCTATTGTATAATTGTGACACGTGGCCCGGGAGGCCCACAGCTGAATAGCACACAGCTGGGTAGTGAGCACACTTGCTCACAATGCCAAAAACTAAAGGGGATGTTTTTGAGAGAGAAGAAAAGGAGGAGAAGGTGGTCAGGGTTTTTTATTTTTGAGAGCATGCTCCCCGTGTCAGGTCATGCTGGCCACAGTATATGATTCTTGATAGGCCAAAATGGAGGCTTTTATCTCTCCCACTATAAAAAATTATCTGTCTGCCTGTAATAATTCCAGCACAAAGGTAAATATACGTGTATATATATAGCGTATATATTATATATATTCGTATAGCTATACGAATAAAAAATTATACAACAGTACCTCTTCTACACAACAGCAGCATTTCTGCCATTAGTCCCTAATGAACAGTCAACTCTAAAGCTACAAACAGAATCCACAGCCATTGCCTCTCAAAACTCAGAAACAATGTACAGAAAATATTTGACCCTTCCCTTCTCTGGAACAGAGGGACACTGCCAAAATTGGATGTCCCAACTTCCCCCTACATGTAACTGTGCAAAGTAAATTCAAACCGGAGGAGACTGTATCTGCAAAACATGATACTATATGCAAACAGCCACTTAGATTTACAATAGTAAGGAAGTCAATGCTTCATTTAAACACTGTAGTGCTTATGTCTGACCTTATAAATTACAACAGGGAACATCGTCAGTCTAAGAAAAGACGTGCTATTAATCAAAACAAGGCAGCCACATGATCTAAATGCAGACACTGCTTGCAGACTGTGGGCTGCAGCATGAGGTAAAGGGTGTAATGACACGTTTTTCACCTTATGTTAGTTGCATCATAAATGCAGGGTGGGCTGTGGTCTGCTCCTCCTTGGAAATCTCATTTGAACGAGTCATGAGCAACACTAAGTTTCAACATGCATTTAAATTTTTTTGCAGATGAACAATTCATAAATGTAAAATCAATAAGATGAACATGTTATATTGCAGACGTTTACTAACTTCCATATCTTCGGAAATTTATCATCATACATCTTATTCTTGCAGCAAATAGATAACATCAATAGTTTAGTAAGATTGTGTTTAAAGGAACAGATGAAAGTGACAGAATGTGAAAACAAGTATACGTTTTCCTAAGCAGGTGTGGGCAGAAACAGGAAATGGACAGGAAACGCTACAGGGTGGTCCATCTGTATCCTACAGTCTATGCTTCTGGCAAATGCAGGCGTTAATGAGTTCTACCTATGTGCGGCTCTAGGTTGGAGGCAGATATCTACTGCTCATAGTGCATCATATCCTGAAATCTGTGGAATGCTAGAGAAACTCAATTTTCTTCACAGTCTTTTTGAATGAGACATTAGTGACAAAGGATCCATGTAGTTGCAACAATAGTGCACTCTGAAAGAGATTGCAAAGTGAGCTCATAGGTCATCTTTCTCACAATAGTTGCCATCTTGAACTAACCTTACATTTAAAGTCTATATAAGCATTGATTTAGGTGAATAGAGAGACCTGTCTGTTCAAAAGACTAAGTCATTTTTGCATGTTGTGAAGCCTTTGTTAGTCTACTGTTAGAATTGAATGACCAAATTATGAGTTGTGAACACAAAACAAGTTGAACTAGTGAGTTACTGAATGCTGTGCAGCTTTTTACATGCAACCGTTCTTGATTTCAATGGTCCCAATTTAACATATTCTCACTGCTTTGCTTTGGAAACAGAAACTTCAGCACTCCCAATGTATGTAAATGAACTCTTGATTGCCAACTTTACCTTTCATCCCAAAATCTGCACAAACAGTATACAGACACAGCAGCTTGCGACACTTGCATTCGTCCAGATAAAGAAAGTTTAATGGCTCAGTACTTTTATTTATGCAACAAAGCTTCATAGCAATAACAGTAACAGGGCCAATGTTGCACAATCATGCAGTTTGTCTGTGCATCCACTTTGGAGGGGCTACAAGACAATATCAACTGAATGGTAGGATTCTAAATCATTAGAATATCTCACCAAAAACAATCTAAAAATAGGATTGTGGGTGACAGAGTTGATACAATAAAACACAAAGTAACAAAAACAAATACTGCGTTCTGCACTCAGGTTTTCAAGACCAGTTCTTCACTTGAGAATTTATTTTTCAGCCAATTTTCCCACATTTTTTACTGACATTTTAACAAAAATATCTGTATGTTTTACTAACATTTTAAGAACAGACTCATTACTTTATTTATTCTGTATATCATGCAAGCAGATTAAAAAAAGGACTACAGATGTAGAGCATTTATGATTACAAAATGGAGACAAACATACTCTGATAAGCAACAATATTAAAATCAATGACGTGTGAAGTCAGAGTATCAATGATAAGCTCGTTACAACGTCACCTGTCAATGGATGGGATACATCAGGCAGCAAGTCAACATATTGTCTTTGAAGTTTATATGCTGGAAGCAGGATAAATGGACAAGCGTAGGGATCTGAGCAAGTCTGACAAGGGAAAAAATTGTAACACAACACTGGTACAGTAGATCTCTAAAACTGCGCATCTTGTTGGCAGTTCCCAGTCTGCAGTGATTAGTACCGACAAAAGTTGTCTAAAAAATGACAAAAGGTGGACTGGACTGGCAACCAGATAATGGACACCCAATGCTCGCTGCAGGTGTTGTCCAATCCCACAGAAGAGCTACTGTAGCCCAGATAGCTGAAAAAGCTATCTGGGCTACAGTAGCTGTGTAAGACCTTTCTGATAGGAAGGTCTTACACATTAACACAGTCCATCAGAAAGCTGTTTTGGTGAAACACAATATGTGGCAGATTTTTTAAAAGTTAAGGCTCATCAATGTTTGCAAGAAGAAAAGGCGTGTGGTCATTGTTTTTATATCACTAGGTTTCTCCTACCTGTGGTCTACATGTTCATTCACTCTGCATATATCATTTGACTGTGAATGACAGTTAATAAACATTGTAATCAATTTGATATCCCTAAAATCTTCTATTAATTTAACATGTGGTTCAGTTAGACATGGACAAAACAGGCAGTATAAATGTAATTTACTTGTATGCTTTGAGTGCATTTCAGACATTGTATTTTTCAATTTAACTCGATTAAAAATGAATACGTCTACTTTTACAAGTGTTTTCTTAAGTCAAATAACTGTACCTCTACTGAAGTAAAGAATGTGTGTAGTTCAGCCAACTTTGCTCGGCATAGTGAAAAACAAATACTGTTTCTCTACCCTCTCTTATGCAGACAATCATCAACTGCATAGGACAGGGGAGAAGACACAACAGGAGATTCCTGAGGGTCTGGAGGAGATGCGCACATACCACAAAAACAGCTCTCCAATGTCTGTTTGCATGCATTCCCCAGTGAGATTGTAAAAAAAAAGCATGGTTCAGAGAAAAAAAAAACGTTTCACCGTCTTTCACATGCAGCGAGATGAAGCGAGTAACTGCTGCACCAACATCTGCAATATTTAGGCAGACATCAGCTTAGAAAAAAAAATTATGTCAATAAAGCAGATAAATCAAACCGTTAAACTATTACATATATCATACATCATATCGTGATTCAGCAGAGGAGAGCCAGACAACAATAACACGAGCGCCAAGTGCAGCCTGTAGGATTAACAATAACACAGGAGCAACATGCTAGCTACAGCCTGCGAAGTTTTGGCTTCACTCTTAGGATAGAATGCAAGGTCTGGGTATTTCAAATCATGTATAGGACACCTTAAGGTCAATCTTCTCAGCCCACATTGCAAAAAAAATCTAGCTTCAACGCGGTCAGTGTCTGTTAGTGAACTTTATGATGAACAATGAAGTGACAAGCGACAGCTAACCTTAGATGTTAGCTAGCTGGTTCCCTGACATGTTGCTATGTTACAATGCATTATATTACCTTATCATTTGGCGAACATTTTGCTTTTCTCAACAGCAATAGGGAATCAGACGAGAGCCTAAAATCTGCAACGATGCACGCGTGAAAACGTTTCTCGGAAAAGTTTGTAACTCCACTATGTTGCAAATGCAGTGACTGCAAGCATACCACTATTTGACAGGAAGTGGATTTCTGAGGGATGCGCAAGCGCCCCCATAGAGCCGACTGCAATGTCATGCTCAGCTCCCTATTTGGCAAGTGTGAGGTCCTGATGGTGTCTGTTGAACGAATTCGCATACCTGCTGGGCTTGTTGCGATCCGGAGGCTCCATTGCAAAGCAGCGGCTGATACTAGCCATGCATGGACTAAACCATGTCCATCCAATGTCATACACACTTTGCACCGTTAAATATTTGCAAGAGAGACGAACGTGAGTCTCTTTTGATCACTTTCTATCCGCCGGCACAGTTGACTCCAGTCTGTGCGTATGCCGTCGCCATCTTTCCAACGTTCATTGAGGAGTGCCACACTCCTGCATTACTACGGCAACCCGGATTGGTCACGTACGGTTATACCCGTGTAGGACCCCGTTGTCTATTTTAACCCTTGTATCACATCCACGGTGAATCAAATATGCTGTTGCCTCTTGACTGATTAAATCAGTTGTTCTACTTTATATCACTTTTCCTACAGTGCGGTGGGAAATCCACTTAAAGCTTTTCACTCAAGTTAATCTTTCATGGCAGCAGAGTTTGCAGATGTCAGTGAGAGACTGGGGACCAGTTTCAGATGGTCCCTCACAATCACTGAGAGCTTGGTGCAAACACCACTAGAGTACTGGAGACCCTGTGTGATATGATGTCCAGGCCCAGCAACGCCCTACTTTATTGTATTAAAATTTACTTTTGAGTGAATGTAACCACCAGCCCACTGCCAGATCAACATAACTGATAAACCTGGAGGATGTATATATTTTGCAGTTTATTTAATCCTTACCTTTTTTTAAGAACTCTTAAGTAGCTATGCAGTATTTTATCTATTTTTATAAATAATCTCCTGCTTTTAAAGTTATTGTTTTTTTTGTATAATAGTATGCATATAAACCAGAACAATATATGTACTTGTCTTTGTACATAATTGTGAGTTGCATTATATTGATTCAGTCTGTCTTGTACATCTTTTTTATCATTACATTCTTTATTTATTTTACCAGATAAAATGCACATTGAGATTCAAATCTCTTTCCAAAAATAACCTATCCAAGAGAGCATAATACAATCTGGTACCACAATAGACATAGTGCAATATATATATACACGACTATTATAAGCCAAAAATTAATAAATCAAGATAATCAAAGACTAATTAAATCAAGACCAAAATGATTGCAGTACAATTTTGGAAGCAGTTACTTTGACCAAGGGTTAATATGTTCCTAATAATTCTAGATAGATTTAAAATCCCCCGAAGTAACAAGTTCTGATATTTCAAGTTCCTCCTGCAAATTATTCCAAGAAGAAGGGGGAACGTAGGTAAAATTGCTGTTCACTGTTCTAACTCTCATTTTTTTGTAAAATATTTCCTGTACATATTGCATAGTTGACAATAGTTGATTTGACGTTAACCTTGACATGGAAAATCCCTTTGTAACATCACATGAGTCTGAGTTTTCCATGCAGTAATCTGATTAAACAATTTGATTCAGGAACACAGTGTGCAGACAATGTGTGTTGAAAAATTAGTTTTCACACTGAATTTGTCTCAGAGCAACCTTCAAAGATAGGGTCTTTAGATCAGGAGGCTTATAACACAGGCACTTTTTAGAGCCATTTAAGTGGATATTGTGGGGCTGTGGGGGCCCCTTGTGGCTTTGGAAATCCCACCCAACGATTATTTTTCTGTGTATTTCATTTAGTGACACATATATGCGTCTAGAGTTCATTGCAAGATCAAAGAGTGGTAAAAAGCTAACATGTCCGTATTTTCCCTAGCATGTTTGAATCAAAAAGGTTTATTATGTATTACACAAAGTGACTTTGGGTCAGCTGTCCTTTTCCACTCATTCCCATGCACTCAAGAAAAGTATGTAAGTATCTACAGCAACCTATGATTAATTATCAGTATTAACCCTAGAAATGTCTTAGCACTTACATCTGTCCAAGCATACATGCAAGACCACCCCTACTGCCACCCTGCAAAGACAAAGCCAAGCAGCCAAAGGGAAGAGAGAAAGTCCTAAATTGGTTGTTTAAGGTAGCTAATAAGGAAAAGGAAGGTGTGAAAAAAGCATCTTTTATCAAAACCATCCTGTTTGTTTAGTGGAGAGTGGAGGAGAGAATCCATGCAAACAGAAAGAATATGCAAACACCACACAAAAAGACCCAAATGCAAGAGATTGTTTTGAACCTGGAACTTTCTGCAGGGACACAACTGTGCAACTTACAAAGCCACAGCGCAGGAATAAAACAACTGTCATGGAAATGTTTGATTGAGTATGTTTTTCTTTGATTATTTGGTACTGGTCACTGACAGTCAGGAACAGACTGCAGGTTGCCTTGAAGTTCAAGCAGTAATTTCTTGTAAACAAGAAACACTTATTCAGGTCAGCGTTGTGAGGTGGAGACCGGGGTGGAGCCTTTTCTGGAGCAACTTTTATGAAAATATTTTATCATTGTTTTATTGAATATTATTCAATATTATTACATTTTGTAATTGTAACAACTGTGTTTGGAACTGGTCCCTGAAAGTCAAACAAGCCAAAGGGTATCACGAAGTTTTGAGAAAAACTCTAACTATCTCCAGCAAGCTAGGACTCCCAGACAATGTTTGCTGATCCCAGTCATCCACCGTTCAGGGAACTTTTATGGTGATGTAATTGCTGTTTGCGTATTGCATTTGGCGTGGACATAGCCGAAGTTCAACAAAGTAATCCCTTAGGATATTAAATATTTCCTTGTCTCTTGGATTATCTATATATTTGATAAATTGTTTTATTGGAAAAATTGTGCATGGCATTGGAACAACAAATAACTTTAAATAAGAAGAAACAAAATACAGAAACAGGGATAGTATTCACATCCTTGTTTGATAGAAATACTGTCCGATTGAACTGGCATTTATTTTTCTTTAAATCATATGCAAATATATACATTTTATTATTAATCACCATCCAACCAAGGATCATTAAGAGCGTTCTAAAGAGACAAACATGATCACAGTACAAGAAAAACCCTCCAGAGAGGTATTTCCAATTACTTATTTACATACTAAAGCGTCTTCCCTCAGATGCTTGATAGGTCGGTTGTTCCTAAACACATCTCTTCTTTCTCTGCACCGACCTGCCCTGTTGTTTTCCCTCATCCCCCTACTCTCTCTTAAATATTAAACGTATCAACAGGTGGGCTACAGCCACAATAGTCACATCGATGGTTTACGATTGAAACTGACAGACATGAACACAACCGACTACCTGCTGGAAGAGGTACGTCATGACTGCATTTGTTACCGAGACATGGATGCTGCCTTCACGTATCATTTAAGAATGGGGGTAAAATAACTAGGCTCCTGCACTTCTCCTCCTTGTAAAACAGATAAGACATAAATGATAGATAAGATGTTGGACATTTTTTTTTTTTAAATGTTAAAAAAAGAAAACAAAGAAAATAAAATAATTTTGTTTCCCAGTTCAGCTGCATATACGATGTAATTTTTGTTGCCTCAGGACAAACTAGTATGGTGACCGACAGGGTTTTCCAAATTGATGAAGATATTTTTTAATTTGCAATAAGAATTTTGTTTTTGTGTTTTTTGTTTTCTTCCATGTGTTCTCCTAAGTTTGCAGTGCGTTTCCCTTTCGGCCACTGACATTTTGTCATGAATTTGTGGGATGAATTCAAAACCTTTGAAAAATGCATCATGGAAGTATTATTTATAATTAAAACGAATTTTCTTTTCCACCAACACAGATCAAGAACGAAATTTAAATAAAGTAAAATTTGCTCTAATTAAAGGATAGTTAGCTTAATGAATACTTCAAAAGGGTTCACATAAATAAAAAGAAATATTAAAGGATAGGTACCCGATTTCGATGTCTGATGCACTTTTCACCGTCTGATTGTAATATTTCCGACAGCACGTGAAAGCATCAGCTGCTACGGCAGGTTTTACAAACGGAGGACTGTCCTCATTGGAGCACTGTATCTGACGGTAACTGCATCCCTCCGCGTAGTATAGAGTAAGATAATAGCACACGTGAGGTGGATATATAGATACAGCTAGTGTGTTATTATATCTTTATGAACCAGTAAGGCAGCCTAAAAAAGACGACATCTTGAAAATGCTCCAGTCTTTCGCCAGTAACTCGTGTGTGCGGCTGATCCAGACGCATAAATCGACTTGGTATTTTGCGTCTCTGCTTTTGGGGTATCTTCTCTATGTCGTATTTGGCGCTGTTGTTTTTTCTGCGGTTGAGCTGCCTTATGAAGACCTCCTGCGTCAAGAGCTGAGGGCCGTCAAAGCCCAATTCCTCGAAGAAAACCAGTGCCTGTCCGAGGAGCGTCTCGAGCGCTTTCTGAAAAAAGCTCTGGAGGCCAGTAATTATGGGGTTTCCATTCTCAACAATGCCTCAGATAACTGGAACTGGGATTTCACCTCTGCGCTGTTCTTTACGAGCACCGTACTCTCCACCACAGGTAAGAGACTGAGGATGCACACTAGAACTTCAGATGCTGCTTCAGCAGGGCACGTGCACAGCGTCATTATGAATATATGTTTTTAAGTCCTAACAAAAACAACGAATGCAAAACATTGTGAATGTATTGGAAGGCATGAACAGGTGAAAATGTGTCATGCTGAATTTGAAAGCTACTGGCAGTGGCGATCCTAGACTCTGCGGGGACGAGGCAAAGAGGCCCATTGCCCTATTAAAATGTACTTTGTCAAAAAATCAACAACTCATAAACAAGAAAAACCCAAAACAAAAGTAAGAAAAACACACAAAAAACAACCAACACACACACACACACACACACCCACACACCTGACAGTAAATCAATGGAAGCCCAATATGTGACTTAATATCCAGCCATGGTATAGACAGAGAGGATGGTTCCAATTTAGTTGGTAATGGGGGTCGCACCATATATATTTTTTAAAATTTTGTAGTTTATTTGATAGGGACAGATGCAGCTGATACACGTAAAGCTACCAAACTCAAAGTTTAAGTGACTGATATATTGCAACATTAGTCCCTACAAGGGATTTTATATAGCAAAGAAGATGGAGTAGAGAAAAAAGGCTGTTAGAGTAGTGTGTTTATGGGAGGTTAAAGGAGGTTTATAATCATATATGAGTAGGTTTTTTTGACACCCCTTTCTCCAGATAGTAGAAAGGGTTGCTCTCCTCCTGACATTGCAGCCCTGACTCTGTTGGGAGCGAAAAAAGGATGCATAATTTACCATCCTTCATCACGTTGCTTGAATAATTTCATTTATTATTCAATTTATTATAATTAGCTGATGCAATTGTTTCAGTTTACTGCCAATATGTTTAATAATAATCCAAATGTGTTCCATTTATCAGTCCATTACTAATCGTCCATCATGCTTTTGAAATTGTTTTCAACCATCTGATGATTGACTTGTGATTGTTAATGACGTCTGGTTACTCTCATTCTGCTATGAGCGGAAAATTAAAAATTATCCATCAGCATCTCCAATTGCTTAGCTATCAGGGAGCTTAAGTTTTCAATGAGCATCTCCTAGCGTGAATATCATGGATGTGGACATATTTTCTGTTTGCTCCAAGTGACAAAAGAGAGCCTGATATCCTTTAACAGGCAATCTATCAAGTTTGCTGCAAAGAACATAGTGGGCATTCCACAAATCTGAAAAAAACCCACATTTGTGCCACCACATGCTACCTGCTAAATTGAGACAAACCACTGTAACCCCAATTCAACCAGGAATTTGAGTAGAGAGTAAAAAATAAATATTTGGTAAAATTCTTTATGTTATTATATAAATATTAAGAAAAAGTCAGAAAAAGACAATTAAATCATTAATCTCAATTATTTGTATGGTAAATAATCCTTAACTAAAACTTCATTATTATGACTGCTCTCATTTCAATTGCAACATGATCCGTTGTTTGTCTTTATCCACAAAACTTTATGTTATTCTAACTCCGATGTTTTAAATGTGAACCTGTTTTGTAAGTAAGAGCCCTTTGGCAAAGTGTAATTTGGGTTTTTGCTGTACAAATTTAAGCAGAAGTTTCAGGATCCGAAGCACACTAACTTGAGATGATGCTTCTGTCAACATCACCATCTTTTTTTTTGTCTATTTTTCTCTGAGGCTCTCCCATTCTATGCAAAACCTTAAAAGCAAATATTCTTTTGTATACTTTACCTTCAGGGATTAGGACCTTTTTACACGGCACACTGAGTCATTTTCTCTAATATAGCTTTGCACAAAACAACACGTCTTGCAGTGAGTTAAGATAACTTCAGTCTCACTACATTCTAGCAGTTATTTCTTTATACTCTATATGCAAAGCTGTGCATATAGATGCTGTGTCTGCATTAAAAAAAGGTCATAGACTGTGGACATCTAGTTCAGAAAGGGATTATCAGACAGGGACTTTATGTTCAATTTGCATTTATTACTTGCTCTGATACCTTTGTTTACATGTCTTTCTAAACCCAGCAACTGCTGTTGATTGGCATGTGGTGTTTCATGTGTGCAATTATGACAGACAGCCCTCTTTACAAAATACTGACTGACACCACAATGGCATTTACTGCTGTGCAGCAGTGCAATGATCTAATTCTGAAGTATATTTGTGTAGTATATGTAGAAGGATATACGACATATATCATAATTCACAATTAAAAATAATGAGGGTCACTAGTGGTTTTAAACATAGAACGTATTCAGTTAAACCGGGAAACGCTTTGCCTGCAAAGACTCATGGTATGGTGGTGCAGTGGTTAGTGCTGCTGCCTCACAGAAAGGTACCGGGTACGAATCCACCTCTGCTGGCCTTTCTGTGCAGAGTTTGCTTGTTCCCCTTGTGTCTGCGTTGGTTCTCTCCATGAACTCCAACTTCCTCCCACAGTCCAAAAACCTGTATTTTTGGTGAATTGGTGACACTAAATTGCCTATAGGAGTGGTGGTTATATGTGTGAGTGGTTGTATTTGCTGGCCCTGCGATGAACTGGCGACTCATCCTGGATGTACCCCGCCTCTCGCTCAATGTCAGCTGGGATAAGCTCCAGCCCCACGCGACCCTGAACAGGATAAGCGGTTGATAATGAACGAATGAAGGTAAAAACACAAACTAAATGTGAATATTTTAGCAAGTCCAACAACATTATGCAACAAGCAATGGTGACAATCCTTAATTTGCATACTCCTGCTAGAGTTGTCACCTCACAACACAGAGGTTTAGAATTGGAACAAGATCTGAAACCTCTGTGTGAGGAGTTTGCATGTTCATGTGGTTTCTTCTGGGTGCTCACTTTTCCTCACACAGTCCAAATACAAGCAACATGGGTGAATAGGAGTCAAAGTTAGCGTGAAATGTTTTTCATCTCTGAGTGTCAGCCCTTCGGGGAACTGGTGACCCATACAGGATGTATCCCACCTCTCACTCATTATCAGGTGAGATAGGCTCCAGCCCCCCAAAGGATGAGCAGTTATAGAAAATAGATGGATGTTAGATTTTTAAAATGATACGTTCAAGTCTCAAATAATCATCTCTATTTGCCTGCAAAGCATTTAATTAAACATTACCCTGTTTACTGCTGCTTCTGTTATTCTATTTATCAGTGGATTTGTTGACAAGACAAAGTGTGCGTGAATGCTAACCCCGTCTATCTAGAATAAACAAAGTTCAAATAAGACATAAAAAGACTGAACTAGAGCATGTACCTCCTCCAAGCAGCTCCATGAATTCTAGGAAGGTGACGCCATGATTGGCCCTACTCGGACTCTGATTGTGTTTGCATGACGATGATTTTGCTCACGTAGCCCCCCGCTGAAAGAACTTTGACTAAAGGTCATGGTGTTGCCAGAGTAAGATTCATGAAGAAATTATTCTGGATTCATGCCGTGGTGTAGATAAGCCTCAAAAATAAACCTCTTGTTCCCCTCAGCATGGGATGGTACACATAATAAAATTTAAAGCCATTGAAAATGTTTTGATTAATACTCCTTACATACATACAGACAAGCAAGCAGCACCACTTACATAACCTACTCTAACTCTCATTGGCGGGGGGGAATATCATTATGAAACTTTTGCAGTCCGCATATGAACATGTCCTGAAGAATCTAAAGCAATTATCAGTTATTTTAATTTTGCCACATACAAGTCTGTGTACCTCAGTAAGATGGCCCGACGTTTGTATCAAGGACTTAACTTTTGTTTGTGTTGCTGTCTATGTGTGGTGGTTGAAACGCATGGTTATAAATATGAGTACCCACCTACCATGAAGTGATGGGGGAAGGGTTCCTCAAAAAGTTTTTGTCACATTTTACGCACCCATCAATGATACTTAGGAAGTGATGCCTTTTGATGTTTAGGGACTTTTTTCATGTGGGTTTTTTGTTTCCATTGCTACATGTTATAGTTAGGCTCATTCTCTGAGTGTAATCTGCGGATAGAGATATGCGTATTTCAGGCTCGTATTTAATGTTGACTAATTATTGAGTAGGCTTTTATTTTTTCACAATAGTACCTGACTAACGATACTATTGCTAAATGCTGGAAAGACAGAAAGTCAGACAGACAGACACACAATACACATGGGAAAAATCAGTGGTGCTCTCAGCTCAAACAAACAGTAGGTGAAAAAGCCGAAGACATATTATGTAGTATGAAATACTATGGATATTGATACATTGGTAGAGAAATATAATAATTATAATATACATTTTAAAACAGAAAATACACATTCACATTCAAATATAGGAATAAAGTGCAGACAAATATAACGGAAAGGGAATGTGTCCAATCTTAAAAGGCATGTGTAAATATAAATTAGAATAGTCCAGATGCCATTGTGCAATTAGAGCAAACACACATGGTGTGTAGTCAGTAGATGAATGGTTGTAGAGATTCCAGGTTTCAGACACAACACAGTCTCACAGGGATTTGTTGTAGATTCTGACTGCAATCTGGACAAATGACCTGTGGTAGTTTTCTGTCTTACACTGTGGGTGTAGCAGTCTGGCACTGAAGGAGCTGCTCAGAGCTCCCACAGTCTCCTTTAGGGGGTGAGAGGTGTTGTCCAGGATGGATGTCAGCTTGATTACCATCCTCCTCTCACCCACAGAGTCCAGGACAGAGCTCGAACCCCTGATCAGCCTGTTGAGAAGCATAAATAAGGCAATTTCTGCTCATTGGCCTAGGTCCATGGGATCAGAGCTTTGTCCCTAGTCATTATTTAGTACCAGACTTATGAGTGTTCCAATGAAATACACCCACTGTGGGGAATCCGAAGTGTGCAAAGCTTGTTAGAAAATGTTATCTTCTCCTTTATGCATGTCGTACTGGCAGCTCTCCTTTTTCTAACTGAATCATTTTCTGTCCTATAGGATACGGTCACACAGCACCACTGTCAGATGGCGGGAAGGTCTTCTGCATCATCTACTCTGTGATTGGAATCCCCTTCACCCTCCTCTTCCTCACCGCTGTGGTGCAAAGAATCATGGTTTTCAGCACAAGGAGGCCCATCATGTACATCCACAGGCATTGGGGCCTGGCAAAGCCACTTGTCGCAATTGTTCACGCTGCTGTTCTCGCCCTATTGGCCATCTTTTGCTTCTTCCTTATCCCAGCCGCCATATTCTCAGGGCTGGAGGAGAACTGGAACTTCCTGGAATCCTTCTACTTCTGTTTCATTTCTCTCAGCACAATCGGCCTGGGAGACTACGTACCCGGAGAAGCCTCGAATCAGAAGTTCAGGGAGTTCTACAAAATGGGCATCACTGGTGAGCATTGGTCATTCTTTGTATTGGGAGCATATTTCATGGTAGATGTATTTGAGCTTATTGTCCGATTCATACAGATTAATTAATGTGGATGTTTTGGCGTATTAGCCTGAAGATATTGACTTACCAAGCCCCAGAAAGCAGTGTTGTTTATACTGCCAGTGTTTTCTCAAAGTCAGGACCTCATTGCCAATAAACTCAATTAGTTCCTGTTACAAAGAGGATATAACTGCTAGATTTGTTTGCATTGGAATAACAAAGCTCTCTTTATCACTTGATTTATTACGCAAGTCAGCTAAGAAACTCTCCAAAAGTATCCCATATGTTTGTTCCACATGTGGTTTGGTGTGGTAATGTTCTCAATAGAAATAGTTCCAATGTACCAGAATTAATGTAAGGAATTATTCACGAGATAGCATATAGCAGATTTTATGACAGGGAACTTTGTCCTAGGTGTGACTCAATCACTTTGATCTATTTTTTTGACCCCATAAGTTAAAACTTACATCATACCATGCTTGAATCACTAATATGCAGATAAGATTGAGATATACAACATTCTCATGAAGAACATTTATTTAAGCATTAGATGTAGCCTTCATTTTGTTTTAGATGTATCTTGTAATACATACAGCACCTGTGTTTTATATCGGCTTACTTACAACTCACCTAGAAATCACAAATCCTATTTGTTCCACTCAGATTTATTATCTACAGCTCAAGATGTGGAGCAAATAAGATTCTACTCACCTATTCTGCCCTGACAGGTACGGCATCATCACTATTTTTACATGCGTTGCTATTAAAAAAGCACTAATAAAAAGCCAACCCTGCTCCCACATGCAGTTTTACAGAAGTTGCCACAAGGAGTACAGAAATACTTATAAGCCACAGCATTAATAAAGTAACCAGTTTTAATGCTGTGACTGGCGGGTATATGGCAACACTTTTTTTAATATCACTGTTGTTTTTGGTTAAACAGAAATCAGCCACGAGATTACAACTGGTTTTTATGTTAAAATGTTGCTGATTAAAAAAGTTTCAGTAGCTTTGATATGTTTTGAAGAATTGGAAGCCTCTGTAGGCTGCTATAAAAAATGTTGTCAGAAATGATATTCTGCTTTTATAATGGCCAGTCATATAGCACAATGTTAGCTATATGCAATATAGTGCAATACTTGTTGATGTCCCCACCCACACCATGGGGCACACTCTGGATCTTGTCATCACTGACTCTGCTCCTCTCAGCAATCTTCTTGTGTACGATCTGGGTGTATCCGACCACAAGGCCGTCTCCATGGAATTGTTGCTTGTGTCCTCCCTCACTAAGCCCAAACGTCAAATCTACTTCAGGAATCTGAAAAACATCAACCCAGAAACCATGAGAGTCGACCTCCAGCATCTTCTTTCTGC
>VRLP01005399.1:0-37376 GCA_009660295.1 Lophius piscatorius | reverse complement strand
AAGCTTCCCAAAGATGGGGGAGAAGACAAAAAGTTTCTAAAGCACAGTAAACAGTCTGAAGGTCTGCGGGGGAACTTTGTCAAACACATTTGATATCACTGGCGCTGCAGCTTGAGATTAAGCTCTCATTATTTCAGGTGCCCTCAGCAGAACGATGACAAGAGACCCACCGCTGACGTCTGATTGAAGCTTGGTTCTTCCCCAAGGTAGCGCTTTGACAAATTCAAGGCTTTAGGTTGAATAAATTTGCTTAAGCTGATGACAATAAACTGCTTTCATCAACTACAAAAGATGGTGGACCTGCAGGATTACAGCCAAAATGATGAACCCAAATATTCTAGATTCAGTTATTGAGTAGGATTTTTGATTGATTTATTGAGCTATAAAGGCCCCTTTATGGTTCCTTTGTTCTTCTTCATATGAGATCAGGGTTCAATCAACACCTATTATAAAGTCACTGACGAGAACAAGATTGTGTTGGGTAGACGAGTGGGTCAGAGCATCTCTAGAAACGCAGGTCTGGCTGGGTGTTCCTGGTCTATGGTGGTTAGGACCTATCAGAGGCAGATTGAAGTATGTCAGAAATACATCAGGTCCATGCGATGTCTTGTTCATCTCTTAAAGCTGCTCCTCGGAGCTAATCTAAAACATTTCGGACATTAGTATCCAAACTGCTGGAACATCCGGACGAGCAGTTCCATGGAATCATGAGCTCTAAACTACAAACATTTATCCTGTTTGCCTATACAGTGCTCCAAATGGTGACTTAAATTTTCGCAAATGCAGCTAACTTTAAAATTTGCGACCTGATCTTTTTCTACCAGTGGCAGTGGCAACCATCCAGATGCAATACATGAAGTGTTTTCCAATAATTTTTGATTTATTTCATTCCATAAAAGCGATTAGTGACGTTAATGCTTAACTTAAGCATTCAAACATCAGGTATGAGTGCAAACAACCGATCAAGTCAAACAGATGTTTCTTGTTGGCATTGGCAGCAGAGCTGTCAGGAGCATATTGCATTGGGATATATTGCATGATGTGCTCAATGTCTATTCAGTAAAAAACAGTTCCGGCCCAATGTCATCAAGATGTGTTCAAATGTAAAATCCTGTAAAATGTACCTTTTAGCGAGAAATTGACTGGAAGTTTTTTGAATGGGGAAATTGGTAGTTGAAAGCCAAGATACAGTTACAGATGCATGATAAACATTTCAGGGCATGTGCAAACAAACAAACATATCAATATCTTGTAATTATGAGATTCGGATCTTGTGATTACGAGATATGGTGTGTGAATTTTTTTTGTTAATTGGTGAATTCAATGCGATTCCAAAGTTTTTTAATGGCAATATGAAATCGACATTAGAGAGGGAATTATGAAAAATGTTTATGCTACAACACACTTTCTTGGTGTCGCCCTCCTACACTGAAATTTAATTTTCACCACTGCCCACACTATCGTCACATTATCGAGGTATTTCGTCAAAAATAATGTGATATCTGATTTTGTCCATATTCCTAACCATAATTCGCTGAATCCCTTTTCGTGTTAATGAAGTCAGCAGTCTGTCTCCTCGCTATGGCTGTCACTAAAGTTAAATTATTTACAACAGTCAGAAGAAAGTCAGTTCATCTGAAACGTTAGACAATTCATTTTTTATGATAATTAGGCTAAATTAACGTTACTGTTTTAAGAGAGAGGGGGCAGCAGGGGAGACAAGCTCCTTTGAGGGAGGGATAGTAGGCGAGCTTTAACAGCAGGGAAAGTGACTGTATGTCAGAAAAGTTCAGTAGTTCCTGGTTGTATGTTGGAAATATTGTCTTTATGCCATCCAACGGAAATCAGAGTTGGATCCTGAGTAATTTTTATTTTCTAAAAAATAAGGCAGGTGACCGGTCTTTAGATTGCTCAAATGTTGACCCTACTTCAGTCTATTATTATTATACTTATCAATATTATTAAACCACAGTGAACTGGTTAAGTCACTAGTTAAGCCACTGGTTAACTTAATGGTTAACTCAGTTCTGACATGTCACTATTCCTAAATCAACCAATGATGTGATTAGATTAGATTGTTTACTAGAGTAAAAAATCATGTTTGTCACAACTTTAGTCTCTTCTGTTTCTAATTCTGCCCTGAAATGGCATCAGACTGATGCATTTAACTTTAAAGGTACAGAAATGTCTTCAATACGGGTTCGAATCATTTTAAAAAAGTAACAGAGAAGAAGCGTGGTTACAGTAAAGAACCTAAGAAAAACAACGATTCTATCACTGTTGGAGATACAGATATAGACTCAGAGCCTGAACAAGCAAGTCATTTTAGATAGAAAAAAAATATGATTTGACATTTCATTCATGTATTTATGGTTACAAAATTAGAGGATATTGGACATGGCACATATTGTTCAAATAATATATTGCATACAATGAGATGAAGGGCTAAAAACGCAGATACTGGAGAAGGTCAAGAAAAGGTTAAGTCTGTGTCTTTGTTCCTCATCTTAACGAGATGAACCGGCTGAGATAAAGAGAGAGAGGATTGGAGCTGTTCCCCCCACGGCGCCTTCTCTCTCTTTTTGCTCCACTGATCAAACACCTCTGCTTCGTCTGCGGCTCCTTTGCTGCCAGTTAGTGTGCAAACATGGCAGCACCCCAGGGGCTGGACCACCCACAATAAGCAGCAGCAGAACATCACTAGATGTTTCTCTGAGGAGAACGATGGAACCACACTGTAACCATCACACTGTATGATTTTAAATTTGTTGTTTTTTTATTCCAAAAGTGCGAGCACACTGCCTGGTTTGCTCTGATCATCACACTGATCGGTCTATAAGGGCCTGCAGCCCGTTGTGAATTGACAGTTGTCAATAAAGTTATAATTGAACGCTCTGAGACAGAAAGTACTTTGTTTGCTAGCAACATGTTTATTAGAAAGAAGCAAGCTGTGGTGATCATTTTTACCATATCAGGTAAAACCCAAAACAAACCAAAGTTAGAAAACCTAACAAAATTTTCGAATTGACCCAAAAGCCTTAAAAAATATTTATTCAATGCAAAAAAGAAATAGATTATATTGAATTTAAAGTAGCTTGTTTCAATTAAAATATTTTAAAACTTTTTTTTAAAAGTCAGCAGTTAAAGGTACTGTCTATTATACCTCATGTATTATTCTTCCACAAATGCAGCCTTTATGTGAAATGAATGTTAAGGAAGCCAAAGCCAAAGCTTTAGGCTTCCGAGTTGTATCACAAGGAAACTCCTCCTTTTTTGTGAAACCACATGACGACTAGACACGTTCCTTGCTAGGATAATTAGTCCATTTATTGCCCTTCTTAAAATAAAAAAATGAAGCAATTATTCAACAAGACATAAAGCAAGTTTCAGCTGTCACCAAGACATGGTTGGAGCATAGCTCTAGTAGTCATAAACTGTGTCCCCATCTGGATGGAACACATGACACACACAGGATGGTTCCAACTTTTATAGGTTGACAGCTAATTAATGTAAATCCAGTAAATAAATCAAAACATGGGTTTTGACTCCTATAATGAGCCAGAATAGATAATAACAAGAGAATAATGAAAAAAAGCCCTTACATGTATTTGGAGCATTTGACTGATTGTAACTCATTGTCAACTCTGTTAGTTAACAGACACTAACATTAACAGAGGCAAAATTTCGCCAATTTGATGGCATTCTGTTGGATTATCATTTTTTAAAAAGTAATAAAAGATTGACTGTAATATCACCAGAACAGAGTTGACAGATAATAAATGTACAGTTGGTGTCTTCAACTTTTGCACTTAAAATGAGGGAGTCATGGGTTGGTGCTTCAAGGAAAACCCTTGTCCACCTGAAGCTGCGGCTTGCTGTTGATTTTCCAAAAACAGATGACATCTGCAAACAACAGTCGGGGGTGATTCAGCTGCGTCGACTCGTGTGGTCAATATATCAGTCAGTAACGTGGTAGTAACTACAGCGTAATCACTAATGGCTCAGGTAGTGACTGGTTTGTTTCACAATATCTTACAGTCACATCTCCGTGTCTCATGCATTGCCCGCACTCCAAGCGGAGGATGTCAATGACCAGTGTCCTGCATGTCATGGGTTGAAGACCTGAGGGAAGGTGTGTCAGATAACCCATGCATGAACTGTAGTATCATGCCTCATGCACTGAGGCATGTCAGATTCTCTGAGAAGGAGGGCAGTCTGGAGCTACTTCCTTTGGGAAACATTAAAGCCAGCTGTGCATATGGCCATGTTATGTTTAGGCTTCTATGAAGCCTCGTTTACAACTGTGCCTACAAGTGAATTTTCAGATTTTCCCACCACAGGATGTTACATCACTGGGGGCAAGTCACATGGTTTTTATGTGGTTTTGTATGGGAGGTAACAGAGTTGACCAGTTGGGTATAAGCAGGCTTAACATACCCTGAATTAGTGACTGAGCTCAAGCTTGACCAAGCCTGAGATGAGAAACCTGGTATATCCGGTTTCAGAACAGCTGATATGAGTTGGTTCAATTATCTCAGAGTTGGTTAACAGCGAGCTGAGGGTATCCACGGACTATTAAAAGCCCAAATCAATGGAGCTCACATACTTTGATTCATCATGGCAACCAGTGAGGTGCTATGGTCGCCATACTTCACACTGATTAAGTAGGAAGTTTTACTGCGCTGACAAAAGTATATTTATTAAAAAAAGAGAGAGGCGGCCTCATCAATTAAATAATCCCCTCGGGATGAGCGGGACCGCTGCTGAAACTGTAGCGGTCAAGTTTATCAAATTTATACTTGATAAACTTGAAAGTTGAGTTCAGATTCATGATTATATCTCAATTTAATAATATTTGTAATATCAGTCAGTGTTTTTTTGTTCAGGAGCTCTAATATAAAATATTCAAATGTTTTAGAAGACGCTTCAGTTAAAAAAAGAAAAAACGGAGAGAGCTGGGATATGAGGAATGTGAGATGTGTGAGATGTACTGTTTGAGACTGTCAGTTGGATAAATCATGGAATAAAAGCAAGTTCAATCTGGGTCTCTCAGTCATCTCCAGACTTCCATCTATTATCGTAACAAATGATTGACGGCTGACGAAGTAAGGGATAACCTCGGGCTTCCTTGAAGATAACCTACCAGGTTATCTTCGCAGCATAAGTTAGCGCGGTTATGGTAAATGGACTGTTCTTATATAGCGCTTTTTCTAGTCTGCTTGACAACTGAAAGCCCTTTTAAAACACGAGGCATTCACCCAGTCACACAAACATTCACACACCAATGGAACAGCCATCGGGAGCAACCAGGGGTTCAGTATCTCGCTCAGGGACACTAAAGTTAAGAGGACAACCGCTCTACCAACTGAGCCACTGTCACCCCGTTACTTATTGTTATTCTTGAAATTTCATATTATACTATTAAAGATATTATATGGAACTGATTTAACTACTGTCAATAGAGTAAACACAAAAACCATCAAAAATTATATATAATTGTTTCATGTAGATTCAAGTTGAAAGTGTGAATCATGAAGTTCCTCAGGGAGGGAAATTATTTGTGGGAAAACAGAAAATGCCATATGGTGAATTTTCTTTTTCTTGTCTTTGTATATGATGTTGCATATTCTCCAATTAAATGTTTAAAATTGAAATAGGGAAGTAGTTCTGATCTCAGACATGATTGTGTGTCCAGAGTGGACCCATCTCTCACCTGGCAACATTGAATACATCCAAGACGGCAAAATCACAATCTTACTGGTTAAAAAAATTTGATAATCAACCATATTGTTCATATTTCTAAATTGCACTGGAAATTAATTCACCCCAGATTTCCTTTTACCTGTAGACAAGAGAGGTGTAATATATGAGCAGGTAAACTGCACTATTGTGTTAAATTAATCTAAAACTGAGGTGTAATATCGTGTAAGATATCGTGTAAGAGATTGTGTCTTTCTACAACTTTTTTTTAAGTCTTTTGATTTAAATGAAAAAATGTTTGAAATATGATGGTAAAATGTTTATATCTATATATGTTTAAATGAGGAGATATATCTCAATGAACTCCTCAAGTAAATTCACTTGCACCAACTCTGGACAAAATCAGATCAATAGTTGAGAAATTATTGACCAAGAACTTTTGGTGGAAAATTCTTCCTAGTGTCAGAAATATATAACCAACCTTTCTCAAAATCAAGACAGTTCTTCCTCGCACTAAAGTCAATGATGGTGGGAAGTTTGATAATGTTCCATGAAGTAATGTTTGAGTTATGTACAAAAATCTGTGTTTTTCATAAGAAATGCTCCCTAGTGGGTAAAATATGAACTACTAGAGTAAAATATGATACTTATAAGATAGATCCGCTCAAGCTCATTCACCAGCACCAACGTTGGACTCAATCAGACGATCGGTTGGGAGGTTACGTCCTAAAATCAGTGTTTCTTGTAAAAAGCTTCACCTAGTGAATCAAATATGTACTATTTAAGTAAGACACAGTGCCTATAAGATAGATCTCCTCAAATTGATTCACATGCGACAAATTTGGGCTTAATCAGCCATTGAGAAATAATGTCTAGGACTTTTGGAGATAAAAGTTCTGAGTGTTGAAAATATAGAACCGACCTTTCCCAAAATCAATGCAGTTCTTCCTCGCACTTCATCAAGTCCATGTGGGTGTAAAGTTTGAAAATGATCCATGAAAGTTTTCAAGGTATGTCTAGAAAACTGTTTTTTGTTAAAAACTTCCTCCAAGTGAGTAAAATGTGAACTTTCAGAGTAAAATATGAAAATACAAGATACGTCTCCTTGAGTCGATTCATATGCAAGACATTTGGACAAAATCGGACCAATGCTTGAATATTCATGGCCCATAAACTTTTGACAATGAAGCTCCCCCTAGTGTCAGAAATATACGACCGATCTCCCCAAAGATCTATCCAGTTCTTCCTCAAACTAAGGTCTATGTGGATATGAAATTTGAAAATGATCCATGAAATAGCTGATAATGGTTGTTGTGCTGTCTTCACTACAGCGTGGAAGCTGCAGCTAGCCAAATAGCTAAACTCCTCGATGTGAAATGATGACTTGAGACGTAGTTGTAACTTATCTTGCATTTGCTGTGGCTCTTTGCAACATCTTACACAGAAAAAGTGAAAACTGCAACAGAAATAAAATAAAAAATTACTAATATGTACCTAGCATGTGTTTTTCTATTACAAATATATGTAAATAAAACCATTTTAATTGCCAACGGCTCAAGAATTTGTTGGCAAAAGCCTTTACTTGTCTCCATATTTTGTTGAGGAGGTCTTTATCTGTAGAGTCTCCAGTCGGAGGTGGGACTCCAACTTTTTGATTTAGAAGCATTGATGCTGACACGATGAAAGGATTCTCAGGGTAATTTGAGACTGGAATTAGCGGCCTTGCGTTCATGATTGCTGTCACTTCTGCCATCAATGTGGACAAGACATCATGGGTTAAGCAGATGTCCTGTTCGAGGAGCATGGAGTCCAGAATTCTTCTGGCAACCCCAATAAGACGTTCCCACGAGCCGCCCATGTGCGAGGCATGGAGGGGGTTGAATTCCCAGTTGCACCCTTGTTGACTCAGGTATCTCTGTACAGTAGGTATCTGATTGGTCTTATTTCATTCCAAGTTCTCAACATGCCCCAATGAAGTTTGTGCCTCAATCAGATCTTAGTTGTGTGGCGGGTCCTCTTATTGCAAAGAAACGTCTTAAAATGTTGATGCGGCTCGACACTTCCATTGAGTTGACAATCTAAATGTGTATGGCACTGGAGCTCATACAGCAGAACAGGATAGCCCAAGGCTTGCTCTCAGCTTGTCCTCCCCTTGTACGTCTCATTGTAACGATCCAGGGTCCAAAGACATCAAAGCCCACATATGTGAAGGGTGGAAAGGTTTTGAGGCGTTCTGGCGGCAAGTTTGCCATCTGCTGTTCTTGCATTTTTCCTCATAACTTTCGACAGGTTACACATTTGTGTAGTGTTGAGTTTATGAGTCTTTTTCCTCCCAAGATCCAAAGTCCTGTTGCTCTGATAGCCCCCCTCTGTCAGGTTAAGACCTTGGTGTTTAACGTGAGCATGGTGGTGTCTGACAAGTAGCAAGGAAATATGGTCTCCTTTTTGGAGGATTATCTGGGTTTTTTGTCCTATATCTATGTCTGCAGCTTTTAGTCGACCTCCAATGCAAATTAGGTTATCCTCCAAGATTGGACTGAAACGTTGAATACTGCTGTTGGGAGGGACAGGCTTATCTGTTTCCAAAGATTTGTATTCCTTGGCGAACGCTCGCTTCTGAATAGCTCTCCAGATTACTTTCCTTGCTTGGGATAGTTCATCTGGAGTGCCAGGTCTCCCCCTAGCACTTTACATTTGGATCAAATCTCAAAGTGCTACAAAGTAAAAGCAGATAAATGATCAATAAAAAATATAATAATAACTATATAAAAGCCTTACCAAAAAGCAGCAATGTAAATTAAAAGTTATAGGTTCTGCTAAAAAGGAAAGTTTTAAGTCCTTTTTTAAATGTGTCAGTCGTCTGTGGAGCCCTCAGATGGTCAGGGAGGGCATTCCACAGACGAGGGGCAGCCGAACAGAAGGCCCGATCACCCATGGTGCTGAGCTTAGTCCGGGGAAGGAGGAGGGGGTATGAGTGGGTAGAACGGCGGGATCGTGTCGAGGTCAGTGGGGTGAGTAGTTCTTTTAGGTAGGGGGGTGCGTTACCATGGATGCACTGGTGAGTGAGGAGTGAGATCTTATAATCAATCCTGGTGGAGATGGGAAGCCAATGAAGGGAATGAAGACCGGGGGTGATGTGTTTGTGTTTACAAACTCTCATCAGGATCCTTGCAGCACTGTTTTGAACATACTGAAGTCTTTGAAGACTTTTATCAGGGATCCCGATGAGAAATGCGTTACAGTAATCCAGTTTCAAGGAGACAAACGTGTGGACTTGTTTTTCAGCATCACTCAAGGTGAGTGAAGAACGGAGTTTGGAAATATTTCTGAAACGATGAAAGGAGATCTTGCAGATGTGTTTGATGTGGGATTCAAAAGTGAGTTGAGGGTCGAATCTTAGGCAGAGGTTGGTGACTGATGAAGAGAGGGGAATGTTGTGACCAGAGAAGGTAATACTGGTTATGGAGGAAGACTGGGTCTGATGTGGTGTAATGTGAGGTACTAAGTTTGTCTTCAGGTAGTGTTGTGTCCCACTCAGACAGCTCGGCTGTGAGTTCTCTAAGAAGGGCTCATCCTTGGATTGTGACTGTGGCCAGAAAACCCAAGGGCTCAAAAATACTATTCACAGTGGAAAGGACTCCACGGCGGGTAAATGGCTTGGTTACAGTCGACACAGAAAAGGTGAATGTGTCACTAGTGATCTCCCACAGGAGACCAAGGTACCGTTGAGTAAGTGAAACTTCTCTGCAGAGGTCGACATCTTTGACAGCTGCCGCAGAGTCTTCAGGTAGGGAGGCATCCAAAACTTCTGGACTGTTTAAGACAAACTTGTGAAGCCGGAGGTTTGCCTCAGCAAGTGAAGTCTGTGTCCTGTAATCAATTGCTTCAGCCTCAGAAGCCACAGAACAAATACCATCGTCAACATAGAAGTGGCAAAGTTAACTGTGCCTGTTCCATGTTCTTTTGCACCCTCTCTGATAGGTCTTCTAAGTCCATATAGCATCTGCAGGGGATGGGCTGTTTCCAAAGACATGAACCTTCATCCTGTAGTCTGTGATGTAACACACACTTTACAAAATAAAGTTGTTTTCAAAATAAAAGCCCATGTATAATAATACTTGCAAGGCCACACAGTTATGTACAAATGACAGGGTTTTTTTATGAAAAAGGTTCCCCCAAGTGAGTAAAATATGAACTACCATAGTAAAATATGATACTTACAAGATAGATATGCTCAAGTTCATTCATATGCACCAAATTCTGACTTAATTGGACCAATGGTTGAGAAATTATGGCCGAAAACATCTAAAGATAAAGCTCCCACTAGTGTCAGGAATATACAAAATACTTTCCCAAAGTGACTCCAGTTCTTCCTTGCACTAAGGTTTATATGTGTACGAAATGTGAAAAGGATCCATGATATGTTACTGTTCTTGAATTATCGCGTTAACACGAAGGATCTATGGCGCAGATGACCATTCCACAATAACCCCGACTTAAATATATATATACATATATGTATATTTAGATATGTGTTTGTGTGTTTATGTGTGTGTGTGTGAGCGAAATTTAAAAAATCGAAACAAATCTATCCAAGACAGCACAGACGTCTCTGACAGCCCATTTCTGTTTGTTCTGATGTTTTTTTGATGTGGTGTGAAACGACTCCACAGATGCATCTCTGGGAAGAAACTGGTGCTCGATGCTGAGGCCATTAAAATCAGATCAATGTCTCCTGGATGAGAACTAATCCCTCTGGCCTCGTCGGATCACCACCACCTTTGATTGAGAGATCAACAGCATTAGACGGTGCCGACTGCTTCGTCCTCATCGTCCTTTAGTCCCTCCACATGACCCTGGTCCGGTGGAGGCTACGGGACAAAGGAGAAAAGTACGGCTACCAGACGCTCGCCAACAAGCTCCCCTCTCAAGTCTGGAGCCAGAGCAGATGCATCTGCATGAACATCCTCCTCTGAGATTTTGATCCAAGAGAGGAATTTTGGCTGCAAAATACCACCTGTCCACTAGGGGCAGCTATGTGAACATACTACAACCATTGGCTGTGACGTACACCAATGTTTTCCTTAACTCCTGGCATTGTGGACTGTAAAAACAAATATAGCACATACAAAAAGCACTCTGAGAGCGTTTTCATGCAGATTTCATCATTAATGTCTGAGTTATTGCCAGCCTCTAAATCTACCGTCAACTCCAACATCTATCAGAGTATCTTTAAGATACTCTGTAGCTGCTCGTCTACTGCACCGTTCCAGTTCAGCATCTCTGTTCAGTCCACTGAACCCACAGCTACAGCAACATCAAAGGAATCAGGTATCAGAATCAGTATTTGAGAGGTATTGAGAGAATTGTATTTTAGCCTGCTTGGTGGAAGTAACTCGTTAGAAGCTTGATTGTGTGCCCTTCTAGAAGAAGCGTACTCGACAAACGCCATGATTCAGGTTACAGATTATCTCATGGCAACAGTAAAATCTCCAGGGTCCAAAATGTTATACATTTGGATAAATTCTCCACTCATCATTGTCTCATACCTATGTTTATGTGTCAGAGTCCTGATTGGAGGTAAATCCTGGATGAGGCAGGTAGGGGCCATGTTGATTTATCTTAATCACGTCATTCTGTAACTGCTGCAATCAAACGTTATGCTAAAAACAGCTAAAAACTCAATAAACCATAGCTCACCATCAGTCCTTACGATCATAAAGAGATTTAACTAAAAAGTAAGTCAGTTAATACAATATAAATTTTGTGCGTCAGACTTTTTCTTACTGTTTAAAAACATGCGTGACCATCATTTGTCATTTTATACAGTGGTGGATGTATACATTTATAAACCCTTTTACGAAGTTATGTGCTGGAATATATTTTTAAAGCAACTCTCATGAACCCTGCTCCAGTGACTTTAAAAGACAAATCTGAACAAAATATCATGATTAGCTGAAATCATCAGTGTGGGTGTGCGTAACTTTTTCAGTAGTTTAGTTCCAATTCAGCCTTAGAGATTCTTCTGAGCCTCCAGTTCTTATAATCCTCCTCTGTCGTGGGGGGACCCTGAGTCAGATTAACCTGTTGATTGTTGTGATCCATCTCCTAGTCCCTCCTATCAGATCAGCACCTCAAGGCCGCCCTTCATTGAAGGTGTGCTGAATTCCACCTGACACCCCAAAGATTAGACCCCAAATCTCTTCTCTCCTTCCTGCCTCCACCCTACAACTCTGCTCGCTCTCATTTCTTCATCAGCCCAATTAGTCTTCACCGGCTAAATGTTAATAAAGTCACACGCGAACACACACACACACACACACGAAAACACACACACACAAACTGATGTATAGCTCCTCCAGCACAGCAGCAAATGAGTCCGTATAAACTGTTCTATTTCTATTTAATGATGCATTAACTAAAACAAGAGTTTTATTAGGGGCTATTAAAATGCTATATGCTTTGGCTGCTATCTGGAAACCGAGGAGGGTATTTATGAAATAATGCTCACATAATTCAAAGGGCTGCTCCATAACACCTATTTCAAATAAAGAACAAGATAATTCCCTTAAGAGCTTTTCTGCCCGCTCCGGCTCTAATAAAACAGTACCACTTCATCAATAAGGCGGTGCGGGAGGAACAGCGCTGAGATGGATTAGTGTGGACAGGCCATCAGGGCGATAGATAAGTCTCCAAGAAGTGGTTAAAAGCACTCAGAAAGGCTTTCTGTCGTTATCTGGGTGGAGGGGGATCTGCAGCCGATTGAATGTGATGGGCTCTGGCAGAAAATCACTGGTCACTGAGCCACTAAATGAAGACTCCTGATAATGGAATACAATATAAAAAAAAGTGGCTCCATAAAATCTGAATTGGACCAATTTACTTGCCCCTTGTCAGTTTTGCTTTTCCTGTCGACAGTTTGTTCTGCCGCAGCATCTGTAATCGTAATAAATGAACTCGAGACAACCGCTGTTAGATCTGCTGACCCAATTCTCTGCTGTAGACGATGCAACATATTATTAGACCCCCTCCCGGTTTCTTCTACCTCTGAGTGGCTTGCAACTAAAAGTCTTGCATCTTCAAACTAAATTCAACCTTAAACAACCTGAGCAACACAAATTTTTTTTTTTCAAATAATCATTTGTTTATTGAACCATCTAGCAGTAGTAGTTATCAGCTAAGTAGTAGCTTGTTAGCAAGCAGTTGTTAATGGCTAATAAAAGTAAGTAAATAGTGGCAGGTTATAACAGTTAGCAGCTGAAAAGGAGTTGGGAGCTTGTGGCAGTTGGTAGCTACTAGCAGTTGTTAGCTAGCAACTGTTAATGGCTATTAGGAAGTTAGTAGAGAGTAGCAGGTAGTCTCGGTCTAGCGGTTGAGTAGGAGTTGGCAGCTTGTAGCAGTTAATAGCAAGTAGCAGTTTGTAGCTAGCAACTGTGAATGGCTATAAAAAGTTAGTAGCTAGTGGCAGGTAGTAACAATTAGCAGCTGAGTAGCCGTTGGCAGCTTGTAGCAGTTGTTTAGTTAATAATACTAAGTGATTGATAGAAACAGTTGGCAGCAAAGTAGCAGTTGGAAGCCTGCTAGCAGTTTGCAGGTAGTAACAGATAGCATCTAAGTAGCAATTGACAGTTCATAGCAGCTTCTGTAGCTAGACACTTGTTGGTAGCTTGCAACAGTTAGTTAGGAACAGTTAAAGCAAAGTTACAGTTAAACGCTAGTATCTGTTACTACCTAATAGCACTTTGCAGGAACACATAGCAGCTAAGTAGCAATTGACAGCTAATAGCACATGGTAGCTAGCAACTTTTAAGAGTTGGGAGCTAGCAACTTGTAAGAGTAGGTAGCTTGCAACAGTGCGTTAGCAACAGTTAATAGCAAACTTACAGTTGACCGCTTGTACACTTTAAACTAAAAAAAAAGGTGAAATTTGTATCACATGAATTTTGTAGTTTCTCTCAAGATGTATTTATGATTTGTGTGAAGTAGTATATATTGTGTCAATACTAGCAAAGATTTTCCTTAAACTTAATACAAAAAGATTGCATTTACAAAAAGTAAAATCAATAATGGTTGCCATACAGCTTTTTGACTCAACTGAAAAAGTATTGTTTTTACATTGGAAAAACACAATTTCACTAATTCTATGTAAGTATAATTTTCCTTGATTAGACAATTAAATTGTTGAAATTTTGTTACAAGCAGTTTTATCAGTTTTGCAAGATTTTTTTTTGATATCTCAACAGGCTAAGCTTTCCTCATACGAAAAGCTGCAGTGAGCAGAAGTGATCAGTATTTTAAATTGAATCTGATATTTCCATTTCATTTAACACAACCCTGACATCACTCAGACACAATGCTACTAAAACAGACAGGAACTTATTTCATGCTGCAGAACACACACCTTGTCCCAAGGCATGTGGGGGAAATCCCAACCACCCATCCTCCCAACCTGCACCAACATAAAACTAAAATCCATCTTTAATGAATTTAGACTTAATAATAGATTTCATTTTTGTAACTCTCATTAATTTAGTTAAAAATACTTGAGAATTGAGGCAATTTCTTCAAGTTCATCAACCATTCTCTTTTTACAGTGTAGTTGTCTAGCCTGCCAGTAACCATTAATGTACAAAGAAAAACACACAAACACAAAAACACAGCACGATAAAGAGTGAATTGTTGATTCATTAAAAACATATCGACTTTAACTGGTAAATACAGTTTTGTCTCTAGAGATATTGCTTTAAATTTTTTCTGAGAGGAATGATATTTGCTTATTGGCAAACTAAAGAAAACACATTTTAACTGGAAACAATGACACAGTTGTTTCACTTTATTCAGTGCTGAGGTTAAATCTAGCAGCAGTTTGAAACTAACAACTTCCAACTGTTGCTAAAATGTGGCCTTCAGAGGCCAAATTTAAATGAATTGCTCTGTGATTGTTGTTATGTTGGTCACAAAGCGCTGACACGTTATATTGGAGGCCATCACTGCAGCACTACGCGTGCTCTGGGAAACACAATACACTATTTAAAATCCCACAATGGAACGGATTTCATCCATTCACACTATGATATGAGCATACAAACTTTAATTTGTTAGACGCAACTGGGGTATGACCCTTAGACTCTAAGCACTGCTGTTCTGTCTCCCGCCTTGCTAATGTTCTCCAGCAGAAACCAACGTCTTTAGTTTCGTCCTGATCTGTGGTCCATCCTACAGGACCTCCCCTACAGGGGTGTCAAATAGAAGAAACCTCATCTGCCACAGTTAAAAGCTACACTCATAGATTTCTCTTTAGAGTCATCCCCAGCAACTTCCCCACCGCTCATCCTGCCAACGTGTCCCCCAAAGCCGCCTCATTAAAATGCTGATGGCGCAGAAGGAGAGTTCCTCCCTCCTGGATGAGCTGTCTATCAGACCAGCCAATCGTCTCTTCAGTTGCGTTCCTCGGGATAATAAGAAATAAAATACAAAGAGAAGGAGATATCCCCCCATAAGAACTTCTACCTCTAATAGAGAAGCTTCTATTATCCCAGGATTAGATTCGCTGCTCCTGATGAGCATGGGGCTTTGTTTATTCTGATTCTTCACTGAGGAGTAGTTTTATCCTGATGTTGGAGCTCTGGCGGGTTAGGGTGTTTCTATTCTAACAAAAAGTCTTAAAAGAGAAGCGATAATCTTCTGGGTTCCAGATGACACCAAGATGTTTCAAGAGTAGAGGGTAACCACATGTAAAAGGTCATCATGCAGTAGGCAGGAACAGTGGCACTGTAAAGCTTTCCTTGCAGCTTTCCAAGCTAGCCATGTTACGCTATGGATGAGAAACAATTTGACTGACAGGGGTGCAAGCATCCTGCAGCTGTCCGTCCATGCCCAGTTTAGACCCCCTGGGTGGGCTGCAACGACCTCAACAGTTTACTTCTCTATGGTTTCACGAGTTACGTGTTTTTTCTTGAACAGGCTTCAGGCTCTGTCGCTTCTTCTTGACCTAAATAGTGAGTTTGATCCTCCATTTGTCAAAAACGACATTTCCAACGTACAGAGATATATAAAATTATCAGAGTATAACATGGAATTGGACCTGTTGGATTGGACCTGTTGGGAGTTGGATTGAATCCAA
The DNA here is from genome assembly GCA_009660295.1 of Lophius piscatorius. Taxonomy (NCBI): domain Eukaryota; kingdom Metazoa; phylum Chordata; class Actinopteri; order Lophiiformes; family Lophiidae; genus Lophius; species Lophius piscatorius. The sequence continues at coordinate 21,553 of VRLP01005399.1, read as the reverse complement.
CTCCCTTGGAGATTTGATTGAATGTTTTTGGACTGTGGGAGGAAGCTGGAGTTCTTTTAAAGAATCCACGCAGACACAGGGAGAATATGCATCTCCGCACAGAAAGGCCGGCGGAGGTGGATTTCCACCCGCTTCCTTCTTGCTGTGAGACAGCAGCGCTAATCACTGCGCCACCGTTACCCAGAAAAAGTCATGCAGAAAAGTTTGAATTGATATGCATTATAAATTAAATGTATTATTATTATTATTATTATTCTCAATGTGCAGATAATGTTTCTCATTGTTGATCGGTGGAGTCCACCTTAATCCACCTTCTGGAATTTCTTATGTTTTTGGCATAATGTGCTACTGGTGAGAACTTAAACCAACTTACTGCCTCTGAATATGGTCTAATGAAGAGATGATGTGGTTGAAAAGAACTGGTAGTGATCAGGTCTGGGTGGGTCTAATACAGCTGGGACCAGTTCTTAACGCAGTTTTAGGATTTGGGCTCCAAGTGGGCGGAGTCTTTCACAGACCTGTACACCCCTTAAATACATCTACACTAAAATGCTGTAAATATACTTCAAAACATTGATTTCAAAAAGCAACAGAAAGACGGGGATTGATGAAGGATGAGAAGAATGAAGTGGTGAACGGCTGACAGCTTCAGTTTCTCTGCACCGTGCCCCGAGGCCGTTAACATCCATCTCTGATATGAATTTCTTCTTCAGGTCTTGTGAAGGACGTGTCCTGCTACTGAGATTTTAATATTTGAACGGCTTGTACTCACTCTCCTCCTTATCCACCAACCACTCCAGGAATCCAATAACCTCGAGATCATGTATGATTTTCTAAAATATTGTCAAACTAAATTCCAAATTTTCAGATTCACCTCTGACAGCAGCTCCACTGCTCCACCCTAAACATTCGGGAACCCGTTGTCCAACTATTGATAATGATACCTGCAACTATTTAAGATTAGATCGCTGCTGCTGATTCTGTACTTTCCACAAATAGAAACTCTGTACATTTTCACTGTGTGAACTCAGACTGTTTTACTGTATGAACCTGGATTGTTTCACTGTATCAATAATAGTAGTAGTAGAATTTCCATGTTGCCATGGTTACACATTTCTTTCATATTGTTTCTCATGAATTTTTGTTTGACGTCTGCAGTTTTGTAAACGGCTTTTTAAATTTGTACTAAAACGTTTATCAGAGTAGTCCTGATCAAGCTGCTTATTTTGATGAAAGCTGTGAGACAAGATAAACAGGAAAAATGTTCCGGAAGGAAAGACAGAGAGAAGAATTGGTTTACTGAACAGAAGTCAGTGTTCTGAGCGCTCAGCAGAATAATCTCCTGCTTAAGTGAAATATCACTTAAAGATAAGTGAGGCGAGACAAAAGCTTGTGAGGCTCTTGTTACAAGCAGCAAAAACCTTAAGCTCCATTCTCATTAAGCCTTAACAACATAAGCGAGGGAGCATGTCCTCCAGTCCTCCTCCCTGATCTCCAGTGATGCAGACCGAGCTGCAAATGCTTTCATGTAGGGTTCATGTATGATCAGGTAAAATATCTCTAGGCTCATGAATATTAATCACCAGGACTGTGCTTCGGCTAATAAGCCTGGTCATTCATGTTATGTGGCCATGGGATAAAAACAGCACATCCTGCGGACTAGACCTGACCTTGGCAAGTTAGCATGCAGAGTATGGGTAGGGTTGGGGGGTAGTGAGAAGATATTCCTGAAGGATGATGTGATGAATATGCAAAGTGCAGTTTACGGTAAGATCTTTGGGATGGAACACATAGGAGAATCTGATTTACTACGAGGCAAGCATGGGTAACGCAGGGCTCATGAGCGAGGAATCAATTTGACAGCAAGATGGCGGCTCTGTAAAAACAGTACCTGTAAAGTATTATGATTAAGGAATCCAGCATTTTGGATTAAATACATAATAACTAGGCCAATGCTCTTGTTCCTGACAGCAAAGGTACAGTATATCCCTAGAAGCCCCCACTCCCCTGTGTTCCACAAGCAATTCATCCGATATGAAGTCTTCAAGTTTAAATGTATTTCCAAAAAACAGTGTTTTTTGCTTTAAAAAAGCTTCAACTTGTTTGTAAACTATAAAGTATTAGAGTAAAACATTATACATACAAGATAGATCTCCTGGAGTTTATTCATCTGCATAAAATTTGGACTAATTGGACAAACGATTGAGAAATGATGGCCCGGAGAGTTTAGGAGATGAAGCTCCCCCTAGTGTCAGAAACATACATTTCCAGCGTCACAGTAGCAGTAAGGTAAAATAGCAGAAACAATAGTGGTATGATTAATAGTAGTTATCACAAAGGATGTGTCGATGACAATTTCATATGAATATATAAATATATATATATACATAATATATGATAGCTATAAATAACTCTATAAATGAACTGTAATTCAGTATTATTAAAAAACCTTCTTCCAGTATTTAGTAATAATGTTGGATTAATTTAGCAGGGTTGATTTATTCTAGTTACTTGAATTCTTTATTTGATTGGGTATGTTCTATTATTTTGCAGCAGTAACATTACCAGATAAAATGGAGTTTTTCAACATCAAATATATAAAGCTGGCACAACATAATTGCTGTTTTTCGAAAGAAACCATTTACCTGTTTAAAGCAAACAATGTGAGATGTAATAGATATTTTGGTTTCCACACAAAATAAAACAAACAAACTCTTTTGTTTCAGTTCATGTCAACCTGATTGAATCTTGTTCAATCAGGTTGAAGTTCAACAACTTCATCAAATTGAAGTTGTTGATTCCACTCATGTTTCATGGATGTAACATCTGACATTTATTTATCTAATCTTTACTTTCCAATCATAATGCACCATGAATATTGTTTTTGACAGAGTTCACATGGAAATACAATAATAAAAAACTTAGGGAACATAGGGTTCTCCTATACTGTAAAAAGAAAATCGTTTGATGAGCTCAAAATATCAATTTAATACGTAATACTTAAATCAAGCATTTAAACTAAAATTAATAAGTTGGACTTGGAATTACTTAATTTAATTTTGGTAACTAGTTGAAGCTAAGTTCATCCACAATCTCCATGTTAGGATACATGATTAGACCTCAAAAAACATAAAAACGGAAATTCAAGCTTTGAAAATTGTTCAAATCTTTTCCCCCAATTTTTTTTTTCACAGTTTTATCTTCAAAACACCTTAAATATAAAATGGTAGATACATATTTGTAAATTATTGGTGCGCAAATCAGACATTATCTTTCTCCTGCAGTGTGTTAAGACGAATATGGCACAGTGGAAAAATATCATTGGTGATTATTTTTTTTTAAATCACTTTCCCTGGTGACCCAATTAAATTAAGTATTTTCAACTTGGATTTTAAACTAATTAATACTTACTTCGTATTATTAAATACGATTTCCTCGTATTTAATAATACGAGGAAATAGTATAGGTATATCTTCTTCATCTCTTTGGTCTCCTTCTGATGCATTTTTATTTACTCCTGTCAGTGTGTGTGTGTTCGCGTGTGTGTGTGCGCGTTTGTGTCTGCGTGTGTGTGTAGATGTTCGCGTGTCTCTTTGTGTGTGTCTGTGTCCGTGTGTGTCTGTGTTTGTGTGTTTTTGCGTGTGTGTGTGTGCGCATGCATTTGTGTGTGTTTGTATGCGTGTATTTGTGTGTGTTTGCTAGTGTGTGTATGTGCGTGGGTGTGTGTGTGTTTGTGTTTGTGAGTGGGCGTGTGTGTGTGTGCCGTTGTTTAAGCGTGTGTGTGTGAGCGTGTGTTTGTGTGTGTGCATGTATGTTTGTGTGTGTCTGTGCTTCTGTGTCTGCTTTTGTGAGGGTGAATGAATTTTATATGTGCTGACAGTAATTAAAAAAAAAACTCCAAAAGAGGACCAGAGAAACAAACAGCTGTGATTGGATCACAAATATTTTCAGACACATTTAGCATGTTAATTTCCGCTGGGATCGCATTTCAATTTTATCTCTCCATTTCATTTCCTCTCCTCCTCCTCCTCCTCCTCTTCCCCTGCAGGATGAGGTGTCATCTCTGCCAGCGATTCTCTACCTGCAGCACTCTGTTTCGCGGCGCTGAGATTATAGGCAGCTGTAATTAAAGTTGCTGTTATATTTATAGAACTAGGGAGGTGTTAATCGGACGAGGACGTGAAGCGGACAGACGGACGAGGAGGGAGGAGAGGGGAGAAAACATCTTTGTCAGACTTGGAAGTCCTGTTGATCCATTTACTCTTCTTCTACGACAGAGAAGGAGCCTCAGGAATAGTCTACGCTGTGGTCTGCTGCGGCGGAGAAAGAGAGAGGGACAGGAGATTCATCTGGTGGTCAGGACATACAGTTCTGTCCTGGACTCTGTGGTGGAGGTGGATTACAGGAGGCAAAACACCTCCCACCCCATACATAAGCCTGCAGGAGCTTTGAGCTCCTTCATCGGCATTAAGACAAAGAACCACAGATCCGATGTCCCGACTGATGTTAGACTGTACATCGAATCCCTGTGAAACTGCGTCTGAAACCATGGACTCTGGATTCACTCTGACAACTGCACATTTAGAACTGGACTCTTTTAACTAAGTAGTATTTATTTGTTCTTGGAGATGGTCACATTTATCTGCCTTTCCGTTTTGCCTTCTATAGCGTCCAACCTCTCATACAGCTCATCACAAGCCTCTTGTTCAGCCTTCACAGCCTCACTCTTCGCCTTACGTCACATCACTTGTATTCCAGCCTACTTTCTTCAAATCTCCTGCTATCCCACTTCTTCTTCGCCAACCTTTTCCTAATTACTCTCCTGAACCTGCTCATTCCTCCACTAAGTGTCCTTATCTGCTTCCAACATGACCATTGAAGAATCTCTCACTCCTGTGAATACTCTGTCAGACACTCTCTTCATCTCCAGAACACTCATCACATACTCTTCCCTCAGGACCAACCCTAGTCTATTTTTCCTCCAATCCAAACCATGATAAAACAGTTTTATGTTTGCGATGCTTCTAGCCTTGATGACTTTCCACCTGGCTCCCTGGACACACAGTATAACTTCCTTCAGTTTTGCATCATATTAACTAGGTCTCTACCTACTACATGCCTCTCACTGGCATATTAAAAGTTCTTATTCTCACCCCTACACTCCTGCATTTCCTCATCTCCTGCTGTTATTGGGCACGTTTGGCCCTGCTCAATTTTCTTTTTCTTGGACCGACAGTTGCATAGTTTCTGCCTGTTCTGCCCTGTTCTAACAATGTCAGTGGCGGTCATTGTTAACCCGGGCCCTGGTCGATCTGGTTTGGAAATCAGTTTAGTGTTTCGATTTCATGTTTGATTTTGAATAGGTTTATCAGAGGCCCTTCCTGACACAACCCTGTCCGTTCATCCGAACACTAGAATCACACTGGTTTGAGACCCAATTCAGTCTGGGTTAAAAGACAGGTTTTATTATTTCTTTCTGCGTTCTTTGCTTTTGTGTGATCCCGGAGGAACCTCTGTCTTAAGATTGTATTGAACATCTCATCTTCAGCCCCATCTTTTTGAGATGCAGTGAGTAAAATTTTGTGAAAACTAATCGTGAAGTTACAGGTTGTCACCACAGCTCTGCCCTCCCTATTCAACAATCTGTGGTGGCCTTTAAGTGTCAAAACTTACATGTAAGATAACTAATCTTGTTATTTGTTCCGCATTTTGGTACTGTTGACTGTCATCCCGCTGCACTTTTACTGTGAACATGAAGTTATATATTTTAGTTTACTACATTAGCCAACAAAGTTGATCAGTCAATAATCACTTCAACACTTCCTGTTCAGCAGGTAGAGACAGGTTGTGCCCAAAAAGGGAGTCGGGTAATGAAAAAACAGCTTTGCTCTCAGAATGCTGTGGCTGCATTGATTCCATGGGGACTGTTTTGTCTCTGTAGCAGAGAAAACATAGCAGAGGGTCCGATACTATGGAGCGGTACTTGACATGACTCTCCTCGACAAAGCCTCCGATCAGTATCAGGATCGGTCCATCTTTATTAATTCTTGCTTTAGTCTGCCCTCCCACTGATACTTGATGCGGGATCAGCACAACAGGCTTTTATTTTCTTGGGTCAGGTAGTGCAGGCGATTAAGCTGTCAGCCAAAAACGGTCATAATTAGGGGTGGTTGTGTTCGGGGCGGGCATGCACCCCTGTTGTTATAATTTATTAGCCAGTGGCAACTTGATTTGATAGTGAGAAGCAATTCCAGGACTACAGCCCCCAGGCGTTCCATCATGTTTATCAGGACACTGTCCTCCAGATTTGCCACTGTCTGCTTGACCGGCGGGTCATGTTGTGTAATTTCACTCGATGTGACGCTCGTTGAGTATAGCAGAAAACTTTGACGGTCAAATTGGAGCAGTCTGTGAATGATGTCAGTTTGTTATGACAGACAGGGAGAACTGAACAAAGCAGCACCAGTCCGGAGTCAATTGTAAGAGTGTAATTGAGTGAGCCGCTCTGAAGATGAGGACAAGAGGGTGACAGGGTCATGGATCATAACAACCCTCATCTTAGAGGGAATGTCCACTCTAGACCTGCAGCAGCAGTGAGCAGAGCGGCTCCAGTGTTCCGTCTGATTGAGGAGATGGACTTTAATTTTTTTTACATTTGAGCTTCAGTGTTTTAGTAAATAAGTTTCATCAAAAAGAATGGATCCGACTTCTAGCTAAAACCAAGCTGCTTACAATTCCAGATCCCCATGAAAGGGGACAGACGCCTGTAATATGAGGATATGTTGCTCTATACATTGACGCAAGGTGCTTCTCTGCTTGTCTCTGTGTAAAAGGTGTTTTTAAAAGAAAAGAATAAATCACCAGGGTAAAACATCATTTCACTTTGAAACGTGTGTTGCTGCTGGCAGAATTGTTGAATGCATGCATACAGTTTTTGTCATCAGTCATTTAGTATTCTATCTTCCTTTATGCATTCACGCTGCCGCAGACCTTCATGGAAACGGCATTCCCTGATAGCAGTGGCCTCTTCCAGCAGGATGATGCTCCCTGACTCACAGGGATGCTTCAGGAGGTCTGAGGAACACAATAACCAGTTGAAAGTTGTGCCTATACCTCCAGATTTTCCTACATCTCAACCCAGTGGGATATACTGGACCGAAAATCTGGTCCATGGAGGCTCCACCTTAATTCTTCCAGCTACCACAGCAGACCTTCAGACACTCACACCATCATGTAGATCGAATGCATCATTTCTGTAATGATCTACTGGGGTCAGGAATGTGAGATTGTGTTTTCCAGCCTACAGGCTTATTCAAATCCGGATTCAACCTTAAAAATCAATAATAATAATTTATCTATCTATGAAAACCGGCCCAGCAGTCCTGGATTTGTTACAATGCTATAAACATTAATTGTTTCACACTTTTCAAAACAAAGTTACAAAGTGCTTTACAGGATCAAAACAAGTGGACTCAAGAAAATCAAGCTCATAGGGTAAAAGGGGCATCAAATTGAAAGACATCAACAACGAGGGCGATTAACAGGAAAACACTGACTGTGTTTCGATGACTATAAGGTTTTCTGCAAAAGATATGTTTTGAGAAATTATTTCAAGGATGTTATTGATTTTGCAGTCTCAGATGTTGGGGCAGGGGGTTCTAGAGCTGGGTGGTCCTGATCCAGAAAGAGCGGTCACCTTAGGTCTTCAGCCGGGACTTAGGAACAGCCATCGGGACATAAGCAGTAAGGAGCTTTTAAAGTAACCAGAAAGATCTTAAAAACTAACCGGAAACCAGTGAAGAGAGACTGAAACGGGGTCGATGTCGTGTAGCACTCAAATCTTTGAAATGCTCCATAATTGATAATAACAAGATTTTACAATGTGAGTTATTTGTATTTCAAAAGGAATGTCACTATCAAATATCACACCCAGCCTTCTGGCTGCAGGTTTGAAGTTTTTGGAAGCAGAGTGAGAGAAATATTTATTATACTTATTTTCATTTAGTTTGTTAAGGTTGGGTAGCATCCAGAACTTTCTCTAATTGACCTGTGCATCATCGTTAAGGCTGATCAGTGTAAATTACTCTTTCAATATTTCTTTATGTGTTTGTTTTGCAATAATAGTACCTAAAACAAAAGTGGGATGGGCTGATTGAAGAGTAGGTCCTCCATGTTGGTCTGTAAAATTATTCCTTTAACCCTGATAGTTGTCACCTCCCTTCATCTTCTCGCTACGGTTCATCCTCTCAGAGATGACATATAATAAAGATAATAATAATAATAATAATAATAATACATTTAATTTATAATGCACTCTACATTTGGATCAAATCTCAATGTGCTACAAAGTAAAAGCAGATAAAAGCATCAATAAAAAATACTATATAAAAAACTATATAAAAACCTGACCAAAAGCAGCAATGTTAATTAAAATTATAGGTGCTGCTAAAAAGGAAAGTTTTAAGTCCTTTTTTAAATTTGTCAGTCGTCTGTGGAGCCCTCAGATGGTCAGGGAGGGCATTCCACAGACAAGGGGCAGCAGAACAGAAGGCCCGATCACCCATGGTGCTGAGCTCAGTCCGGGGAAGGAGGAGGCGGTATGAGTGGGTAGAACAGAGGGATCGTGTTTAGGTCAGTGGGGTGAGTAGTTCTTTTAGGTAGGGGGGTGCAACGGTGGCCTGTAGACAGTCAATGTTATGTCATGTTGGTCATTAAGGCAATAAATCCTCTCCGACCCACTTTCATCTCAGAGAGAGGGCCCATTAATCTCCATCATTTAACGAGCAGGATAAAATGAATATGCAGTTTAATGTCGGTGTGCGGTCTTTATGTGACGCCATGGGAATGACAGTTTCCCTGATTAATTAAACTGGTTATAATTCTTAACAATGCCACCACAGAGGGATCTGTTCTTCTCAACAGCCCCATAATAGGGGTTCTATCGTGTTTTTATACATTTTTTTCCTACTTCGTATGATAAAACCCACAAAGCCAAAGGTTGTAGTATGTGCACGTAGCTTCCTCTAGTGGACATATGTGATAATTTGCAGCAAAAATCCTCTATTGGGTAAAATCCCATTTTTGGCACATTTTGGTTTCATTGTCAATCCAACTGGGCCAAATGGATAGACCTTCTGGTCCAATCCCACAAAAACTGCAGAGTAACATGAAGTTAGTTGTATATCTATCAGATTTGATGCAACAGTTATCAAAGAGTTTCTGAGCAAATCCCCTGATTGTCTTGTTTCAGGGTGTTCCTGTAATACAATGAATTTAGAGCCTTCTTATATTAAAAAAAAAGAAAAAAAAAGGTAAAGATAGAAATATTGGTATTTTTTGTGTTTAATCACAGAAAACTCCCACACAGCAACAGGTACAAGCTCTAAAAATAAAATATTTTAGCTCTTACATATCCATAGACACCATGGTGATGTAAAAACCGCCTGTTGTAACTTTATTTTGGATACGTGATAAGCAAGGCTTAGCTTTGAGCCGATGGGTTTATCATGCACCATGCTCCAAACACAGCTGCTCTCTACTTCATTCTCTCGTGATGGAACACACCTGTTTGCCTAGACGGTGCCCTTAGGTGTTCATTTAGAGGTTTGTTATTTTTCACAGGGCTGCCCTGTTGGCTTCGACCAGACCAACTGGGAGGAGAGTTGACGCAGAAAGGCCACCACTCCAATTACACGCCGCCACTTCTCCTTAAATGTCAGGCTACTTTGCATTACCCAGAGTGCACTGGCATTCAGCAGATATTAGACCCTTGATTCTGTTACATTGTTTCATGAGGCTCCTGGAAGAAAACTAAACGATGGTTGAGTTTTCTACCATCTGTGAATTTACCACTTCACATTTAAATGTTTGGTCTCATGTGGAAACAGCATCACAGTCAGATTAAATTACGGATGTCCTTCTCTAATTGCTTCAGAGTGAAGATTCATGATCCTGTGTTCAGTGCTGCCACCTTCAGCAAACAGACGTCTCCTATCAGAGACTCCACAGTTTAGCTGCTTTGTTGATCGTTAAGAGGAGAGACGTCAAGTTTCCCCTCTCTAATTAAACCTTGATTAGAAAATACTTCTTGTGAACACTTGAACAGAGGAGGCTGAATGCAAGGAATAGTAAGGTGGTAGGTGGAGATCCCACAACAACAAGCACCGGCCATAAATCAGACGACATGAAGGGAGAGCTGATCCTTCAGGAGGATCCGTCCCTTCTTATTGGTGGACTCAATTAGTGGCCGACATCAACCTGCATACGTACCCTCGTACACCACTAAAAGAAGAATCATAGAGCAATATTTATAAACTTTGTCATATTTTACTTTGATTTAAGAATGTATTAAATAAAATGCTTGTGTTAAATATGGGTCCCCCTTTGCTGCTAAAACAGCTCTGTGACATCATTCTGTGTTCTGCCACTATCTAAAAAAAAATCAGAACTAGTTCAAAACTCTTTCAGCAGTTTGTGGTAAAAGTAGCTCTTCTGATGGATCAGACAACATTGGCTAACCTTAATGTCCCACACATATATCCCACAGTATAGTAACCCACTGACAGGTAAACATCAAGACCCCCGATGAGAGAAAAAATCGGGGACTCGAGGTACCCTGCCCGAAGGGTTACTGGGGCCCCACCCGGGAGCCAGGCCCGGGGTAGGGGCCCGCCAGCGAGCGTGTAGTGGCCGGGCCTTCACCAATGGGGCCCGGTCAGATTTAGCCAGAAGCAGGGACATGGGTCCGTCCTCCCGTGGGCCCACCATCCATGGAGGAATCCGCAGTGGTCCGGTGCATTGTGGATCGGGCAGTAGGAAAAGGCAGCGGCCTTGGCGGTCCGATCCCCGGCAACGGAAGCTGACGGTGGGGACATGGAATGTCACCTCACTGATGGAGAAGGAGCCTGAGCTTGTGCGAGAGGTTGAGAGGTACAGACTAGATATAGTCGGGCTCAACTCTACGCACAGTACTGGCTCTGGAACCTGCCTTCACGATGGGGGCTGGACCCTCTACTATGCTGGAGTTGCTTCAGGTGAGAGGCGGAAGGCTGCTGTGGGCTTACTTATATCTCTCCAGCTCTCTGCCCATGTATTAAAATTTACCCCAGTGGATGAAATGGTTGCTTCCCTGCACATTGGGGTTGGGGAACGGGTCCTGACTGTTGTGTGCGCTTATGCGCCAAACAGGAGTTCAGAGTACCCACCCTTTCTGGAGTCCTTGGAACGGGTGCTGGAAAGCTCCCCAACTGGGGAGCTTCAATGCACACGTGGGCAATGACAGCGAGACCTGGAGTGGTGTGATTGGGAGGAACGGCCTGCCTGATCTGAACCCTAGTGGTGTTCAGTTATTGGACCTCTGTGCTAGTCACAGTTTGTCCATAACGAACACCATGTTCAAACATAAGGGTGTCCACCAGTGCACTTGGCACCAGGACACCCTAGGTCGCAGATCGATGATCGACTTTGTTAGCTGATCTGTGGCCGCATGTTTTGGACACTAGGGTGAAGAGAAGAGCTGAGCTGTCAACCGATCACTACCGGGTGGTTAGTTGGATCAGATGGCGGGGGAGGAAGCTGGACATACCTGGTAGGCCCAAACGAATAGTGAAGGTCTGCTGGGAACGAATGGCCGAGGACCCTGTCAGGATTCCACCTCCGGCAGAAGTTCAACCGCGTTCCGGGGATGGCGGGGATCTGCGAAACTGAGTGGACCATGTTCCGTGCTGCCATTGCTGAGGCGGCTGCTGGGAGCTGCGGTTTCAAGGCTGCCGGTGCTAATCCCTGAACCTGCTGTTGGACAACAGAGGTGAGGGATGCCATCAGGCTGAAGAAGGAGTCCTACAGAGTATGGCTGGCTTGTGGGACTCCTGAAGCAGCTGACAGCTACTGGCAGGCCAAGCGACACGTGGCTGTGGCAGTTACAGAGGCAAAAACCCGATTGTGGGAGAAGTTCGGTGAGACCATGGAAGAAGACTTTCGGTCGGCCCCGAAGAAATTCTGGCAAACCATCCGGCGTCTCAGGGGGGGAAAGCGGTCATTCGTCCACTCTGTCTACGGGCTGGATGGAGACTTGCTGACCTCAACTGAGAAAGTTATCGGGCGGTGGAAGGAATACTTTGGGGATCTCCTCAATCCCACCAACACGTAATCCCAGGAGGAACCAGATCTGGATGACTTGGAGGTGGGTCTGCTGGATGAGATCCGCCATGAGTATCTTAAACCTCTGGACGTTGTAGAGCTGTCATGGCTGAGACGCCTCTGCAACAATGCATTGACATCGAGGGTAGTAACTCTGGAGTGGCAGACTGGGGTGGTGGTTCCCCTTTTCAAGAAGGGGGACCAGAGGATGTGTCCCAATAATCGGGACATCACACCTCTCAGCCTCCCTGGGAAGGTCTACGCCAGGCTACTGGAGAGAAGAGTCCGGTCGATAGTCGAACCTCGGATTCAGGAGGAACAATGCGGTTTTCGTCCTGGTCGTGGAACACTGGACCAGCTTTATACCCTCTCAAGGGTGCTGGAGGGGACATGGGAGTTTGCTCGGGGCATCCTTTGGGGGGTGCTCCGAGAGTATGGAGTGGATGGCCCACTGCTAGGGGGCCGTCCAATCTCTGTGCTGTCGGAGTCAGAGTCTGGTTCGCATTGCCAGCAGTAAGTCAGATTCGTTTCCAGTTGCGGTTGGACTCCGCCAGGGCTGTCCTCCGCCAGGGCTGTCCTCCGCCAGGGCTGTCCTCCGCCAGGGCTGTCCTCAGCCAGGGCTGTCCTTAGTCACCGATTCTGTTCTTAATTTTATGGACAGATTTTATGGACGATTTGCAGCCAGGTGTGAAGCAGCCGGGATGAGAATCAGCACCTCTCAGTCTGAGGTCATGGTTCTCAGCCGGAAAAAGGTAGAGTGCTCACTCCGGGTGGGGGAGGAGTTTTTGTCCCGAAAGGAGGAGTTCAAATATCTCGGGGTCTTGTTCACGAGTGAGGGAAAAAGGGAGCGGTAGATGGACAGACGGATCGGGGCGGCGTCCGCATCACTATAGTTCCAATGTGGTGGAGAGAGGTGAGCCGTAAGGCAAAGCTCTCGATTTACCGGTCCATCTACGTTCCGACCTTCACCTATGGTCATGAACTGTGGGTCATGACCGAAAGAATGAGATCGCGGATACAAGCGGCTGAAATCAGTTTTCTCCGCAGGGTAGCTGGGCTCAGCCTTATAGATAGGGTGAGAAGCTCAGACATTCGGGAGAGGCTCAAAGTAGAGCCGCTGCTCCTCCGCATCGAGAGGAGTCAGTTGAGGTGGTTCGGGCATCTAGTTAGGATGCCCCCCGGAGATTACATCCGAGAGATTACATCTCTCGGATGGCGCGGGAACGCCTCGGAATCCTCCTAGTGGAGTTGGTGGATGTGGACGGGGAGAGGAAAGTCTGGGCTTCCCTGCTGAAACTGCTGCCCCAGGTAATATATCCTACCCACTGACAGGTAACCATAGTAACCAGGTAATAGATCCTACCCACTAACAAATAACCATAGTAGCCAGATAATATATCCCAATCACTGACAGGTAACCATGGTAACCGGGTAATATATCCCGCCCACTGACAAAAAACCATGGTAACCAGGTATTATAAACTACTCACTGACAGGTTGCCATGGTAACCAGATAATATAGCCCACCCACTTAGAGGTAACCATGGTAATCAGGTAATATATCCCACACACTGAGAGGTCACTATGGTAACCAGATGGTATACTTTACCTCTCAGTGTTTTTAATGTTATGGCATATAGAGTCTATAGATACCTTGTATATCACTCTTCATTCGCTCACATTATGCATGCTGGTTCTGATTTTCCAGTCCACTTGTTGGCGCAATACAGGTTTTATTAGTGAGATCAGCAAAGATGATGGTAAGTATTGCAGAGGAGGTTGATAAAACAAATATGGAGCTATCAGAGAAAGTAAACCATAAAAGGGCCGGTTTACATTAGAGCTACCGTAAAGCCAAACAACCTTGATTACTCTGTGCTTGACAAAGCTTTAAACCCCCATCGTCTTAGATTTTGGAGCTTTGTAGGTGCCTGCAAAAGATAAGCTGGTTTAATTCTGACATTTCAGCCACTAGAAATACTTGATCATGCCGCTCAGCAAATCTTCTATCACTGCGACTGTCACTGGTCCACATGTCCTTGGTCATGCTACTATGAATAAACTGTGATCAGAGGACGTTGACCCAGGAGCTGGTTCTTCCAGAGGCAGAGCTCCATAACTTCCTGAAGATCCTCCGTCTTAAATGTCAGCAAGGACTGTTTTATCTACAGACTGCTGAGAGTTCTCTCCATCATAGACCTTTGGAGGAGGTTAGGATTCTTCCTCAGCCAGCTGGAGAGAGAAAGAGAGAGGAAAACTGAGGAAAAAGAGACAAGGACAAATGGAATTTGAGGCTTTTCCCCCTGGGAGAAGTTCTGATGTCTCTTGGGATCCTCATGAGGATCAGAGGGTCTCCTCATGATGACTGTCAGATGAGGAGATAATCTCTCAATGGTCGGACTCAACCCTGTGTGGCCGGCAGACGGGCAGACACCGGCGCTGGCAGCCATTACTGTCAAAATGAGGCGCAAGATGGGAAAAGCTTCCTTCAGAGGAGCTGAAGCCGAGCCCTTTTGGGAAGAAGTTCTGCCCAAAGCTCTGCTGAATATTTAATCTGTTAAATGGGAAACTGATGCTTGATAGTGGTGTGGGATATTCTTATTAAACAGTCAAGGTTAACATGGATAAACAGTCCAGGTTCATACAGAAAACGTGTCCAAGATCATACAATAAAATAGTCCAGGTTCATACAGTAAAACAGTCCAGTTTCATATGATAAAACTTTTCAGGTTGACACACTAAAACAGTCCAGATTCATACAGTGAAAAAGTCCAGGTTCACACAGTAAAACCATCTAGTTTCATACAGTAAAACAGTCCAGTTTCATACAGTGAAACAGTCCATGTTCACACAGTGAAACAGTCTAGGTTCAAATGGCGAAACAGTCCAAGTTCAAACAGTAAAACAGTCCAGGTTCACACAGTGTAACAGTCCAGGTTCACGTGATAAAAGAGTCCAGTTTCATACAGTAAAACTGTTCAGGTTCACACAGTGAAACAGTCTAGGTTCAAATGGTGAAACAGTCCAGGTTTATAAAGTGAAACTGTTCACGTTCAAATGGTGAAACAGTCCAAGTTCACACAGTAAAAGAGTCCAGTTTCATACAGTAAAACTGTTCAGGTTCACACAGTGAAACAGTCCATGTTCACAAGATGAAACAGTCCAGGATGAAACAGTCCAGGTATGAACCTGGAACCGCCCAGGTTCAAATGGTGAAACAGTCCAAGTTCACACAGTAAAACAGTCCAGTTTCATCCAGTAAAACAGTCCAGTATCATACAGTAAAACAGTCCATGTTCACACAGTGAAACAGTCCAGGTTTATACAGTGAAACTGTTCAGGTTCAAATGGTGAAACAGTCCAAGTTCACACAGTAAAACAGTCCAGTTTCATACATTAAAACTGTTCAGGTTCACACATTGAAATAGTCCAGGTTCACATGATGAAACAGTCCAGGTTCATACAGTGAAACAGCCCAGATTCACACCGTAAAACAGTCCAGTTTCATACAGTAAACAGTCCAGGTTCATACAGTAAACAGTCCAGGTTCACATGATGAAACAGTCCAGGTTCATAGAGAAAAACAGTCAAGGTCCACATGAATAAACAGTCCAGGTTCATACAGAAAACATGTCCAAGTTCCTACAGTAAAACAGTCCAGGTTCAAACAGTGAAACAGTCCAGGTTCAGACAGTGAAACAGTCATGGTTCACACAGTGAAACAGGCCAGGTTAATATAGTAAACCAGTCCAGGTTCATACAGTAAATCAGTCCTTGTTTAAACATTGAAACAGTCCAGGCTCACACAGTGAAAAAGGCCAGGTTAAAACAGTGAAACAGTCCAGGTTCTCATAGGGAATAATGCTCCAGGGGAAGGGAGTTCTCCATAACCAATCAACAACCAGAACAAAATATTAATATGGCTTTGGTCCAAAGAGGATTTCCACATTTCCCCTTCTAGGCCGTTCTTGAGTCTGACGTGCTGGTGGTAGGAGGAGAAAGGAGAGATTGATTATCGAGAACTACTTTCAAATATAACTAAAAAATATATTTTATCCTGACATCTTCAAAATATATTTAAATTGTTCAACACCAGCAGTTAGATTGTTAGCTTAGCAGATAGCTACAATCCCTGAAAAGCCAACTGGTGGGGATTGTTGGACTCAGGGGAGCATGGTGCTGTTGTTGCTTATGACATTTTTTCTTTTACTTTTAAGAGGAGTGAAACAAATACTGTTGTTTCAAATGTTTTATTTTTGTTGTTTTATGTGTGTGTGTGCGTGTGTGTGTGAGAGAGTGTGTGTGCGTGTGTTTGTGTTTGTGTCTGTGTGTGTGTTTGTGTTTGTGTGTGTGTGTGTGCGTGTGTGTGTGTGAGTGTGTGTGTGGGTGGGTGGGTGTCTGTGTGTTGGGCTGGTTACAGGTGAGATGCATTTTTAACATTTGCTGTCTAAAACATGTATTTGATCATGAATAAATGCCTTGTGTCGTTAAAGAAAAATTAGTTACAGACTTATTTAATCTAATGGCTCTTTCCTGACAGGATTTTAAACACAGCAGTTGTGGGAAGTGATCACAGCTCCTTCTATGTGTGGAATATTAAGTCTCCCTCTGGCAGGAAATAAATATGCAAATGAACTGAAAGCAAGAAAATTGTTGTTTTTCCATCAAAAAAGCCAATTATACACCATCAGTCAACTCATGTGGAGCCTTTATGAAAAACTAACAGAGCATGAAACAAACAGCAGCTTGTTTCACTCGGAAACACTCAAACTACGTCCTGTAAAACAACAAGGTGGCATCGTCACAGCGGCGGTAAGCAGTTGTAGAAAATCTGCTGCAGGCAGTCAACCCTTCCTGACGTCGGCAAAAAACACAAATCAACACAAACACTTGTGTCGTTGCCATACTACCACAAGCTGCTCTTCATCTTCAATAATCCACTTGGCTCGGGGTACAGGTGTGTTTGAGTTCCAATGTAAAAGTACGCAACAGCTGTTTAAGACGTTTCCCACTCCAATGCTCCCATTGGTTGTTGCAGGAGTGGTAAATATCCGTAATATGTTCGATATTTACGATTCGAGATTAGGGCGGCTCCGACTCGTTTGGGAGCAGTAAGTTAATCATATTGACAAAACAGAATTGAGAAATATTTGGATAAATAGTTGTTTGAAAATCGGGCCACGGGGGGAGGGGGGACTGTTTGCGGAGGCCAAATCAGGCTTTCATTTGGCCGTTTTATCCTCTGGTGTGTAGCCAGCATAAACTTTCCGGTGTGTGAGTTCTCACAGAGCACTATAATAATAATAGTCTTCCTCCTCGTCTGGATCAACGTCCTCCTGAAGCTTGGAGAATCTCAACAATCATGCGCCCTTTGCATCACAGCATCAGCATCATATGAATTTCCAATTGTATCGTTCATGTCGCCAAGCACAAATTCTAACATACTCAAAGCTATGCGTTTATGTCTCATGTAACAGTGCAGTGCAAAAAATCTGTAGCATCTTCCGTGTGAACAAAGCATTACAGAAGAAATATCCAGTTTATTGTCAGACTGTATCCATCTTTCTCAAACTAATGAACATGCATTCATTATTAGGTCAAATGACTATTTCTGTAATAACTTCATTGAAACCAGCACATTACTTTGATAATCCTTATACAAACACATGCACATCTATAAAGTATGGGAGGTGGTTGAATAGTCAATAAGAAACCCATTTTCCTGAACATGTTCCTATCTATTCAAGATGTTTTTCCATTAAGGTGAAGAAAAGACATGAAGGAGAGGAGGTCATGTGACCTTTAGGAAAGTTCATACCCAAACTCGAAGTCTTAAAAGCTTGATCTGTAATATTTAGTGGTAACTCTTTGAATAAATACAACATAATATAACTTAACTATGTTTTGATTATCGCATAATCATCTGAACATGAGAATTGTTACTTTTACATTCGCAGAGTCCTTTATATCTCCAGAGGGGGCGGATCCTCTTCTATGTTGTGCTGCTATGTTTGTACAGTAGCCTAGAACAGACAAACTGAACACTGAACTTTTCATGTTTATAGGTTGAAGTGGCAGAAAGATGATGAAGAAATGTTTTGCCTCTAAAACATAGAGTGGATTCTCTTCAACAACAACAGCACAGGACGTCAATGTAAACCTTGAAGGCCACTGTAGATTCTCGGATAGGAAGGGATGAGCTGATGTTGCAATCTGGAAAGTCACCACTAGATACTAATAACTTTACACACTGCACCTTTAAAACAACCAGCAGCAGTGAGCAGCTCACTCAAAGAAGAATAAAATCAAGCCACAAATGTCTTTGTATTGAGCATATGATGTTCTATAGCTCCTCCCCCCCTGATCAGAAGACGAGATCAGCCGCCATGAGAAATTTAAGGTTATTTTTTAGAAAATGCTGCTTGATGCATATATAATGCGTCAGACCAACGCTGGGGCTCCTCTGAAAAACTTTAATCCCCTTTTGTTCATGAAACCCCGGCTACCTGAAATCATAATCAACAGCCTTTGTTTTGTTCAGTGTGAACAAAGAAAGGCTCAGAGAAGGTTCCAGATTGCGGCGCCGTAGTGTGATCTCTAAGTGTGTAACTCTCTGCATTTTTCCTGCTCTGATCAACATCATGTCCTCCTGAAGTCAAGTCTACAGAGAGTCCTCCTCCATCAGGAGCAGATGATCGGATGATCAGAGGAACAGCAGATCCTCGTGAAACCATTGCCGTCTGTGGTGAGACACCAGATGAAAGGTTTGACTGATGGATTGAGGAGAACTTACGGGGACATTTCTTTGGTCTGAAAACAAGAGTAGGGGAGATTGCAGAGACATTCGAATATGATGAATTTCAGGTTTAAAGCTCTAACTGGCAGAAGAATCACGGCCGGGAAGAATTCAGGGTCGTTAGGTTTGTTCTTCAGATCAGCTTGGGTTATCTTGAAGGTTCAGGATTAAGGTAACCTGAATCTCCTCTTCGAACAAACCCATTGTTACAGACAATAAGCTTATCCGTTCAAATTACTTAAACATTCTGTCATTTTGACTCGGCCCACACCAACAGCAGAGAACGGCTTCAATCCATTAATCCCACCACTGCTGACAGGATTGTAATTTCTGGCCTAATTTTCATGAAAAAAGCCCAGTGAAAATCTTTGGCCCCACTTTAAGACTCTTAAAGTCTTGCATGACAGAATTGGCCCCTGTCTAGTGACCCATCTTTCACAGCCTCGAAAATCACACAATCCAATAGTGTGAAAAACCTCTTCCGTATAATAAACTTACCTTAAACAGCAGAATGATTCTCTGTTACATATGCTCGAATGAAATCATTGGTAAAAAACTAAGTCTATGCTGTCATGCCACGACAACTGGGGCATATCCCCAAAAAGTCCCCAATCCCCTGCATTGTACAAGCAGTCCCCCTGGCTCAACACAAATTGAATATGAAGTTATGTTGTCAGTATTTCTCATGAAAAAGCTCCCTCTAGTGAGTAAAATATCAACTATTATTATAAATTATAATATATACAAGATAGATCTCCTCGAGTTGATTCATGTCCACCAAATTCGGACTAAATTGGTTAGGAAGGTACGTCAGGAAAACAGTGTTTTTCATGAAAAAGCTCCCCCTAGTGAGTAAAATATGGAGTATTAGAGTAAAACACAACATATACAAGATATGTCTACTCGAGATGATTTATATGCACTAAATCTGTCAAACAGTTTGGGAAATGATGGCCCAAAAACATGTTGAGATAAAGCTCCCCCTAGTGTCAGAAATATATAACCAGCCTTTCCCAAAAACATTCCAGTTCTTCCTCTCACTAAGATCTACGTGGGTTTGAAATTTCAGAATGATCCATGAAATAGTTTTTGAAATATCTGAAAACACTGAAAATATGAAATATTAGTGTAAAATATGATGAAACAAAGGATCTGTAGGGGAAACGGCGGTGGCGATGAAACTTTTTGAGCAGTAGTTAAAACTCATGACCCTTTTAAATTTGCATAGAAAAGAGGTTGCAGTAGGGGAGAGGCAGAAGTCATACATCTCCAAACACGTGGAGGAACCCAAAACACATGCCCGAGCTCTTGTCCTGGATTTCTCTTCTGCATTCAACAGAATTCAACCAGATTTACTCCTGTCCAAGACGATACAGCTACAATCAATCCAAACCTTATAGCAGAGTACAGCCGGGGAAGGTAAATAAGATACTTTCCTCTCCAGTAAGGACTGATGTTGTAGCGCTACATGGCTGTAGTAGCTCCCCTGTTCTTTTTACCCACCACCAGTGTTCACAACCATCCATCCATTTTCCTCAATTCCCCCCCATGAGTAATGTCAGCGACCAAAATGTCAGCATCCATTCTACTCCGGACTACCATTACATCCCTAGACCCCCTTACGCGACTCCCATTAACCCGGATTCTGGCTCAACGATACAGAGAGATCGCAATCATTAGCCCACATTAGCGCTATCGTTATCTATATCATGTCTGACCGCGAAAAATCTCTCTCTCTGGCCAGACACATCACTAAGCTGTGAAATCCATCCAAGTGGTCCGGTGGAAGTCATTATCTGGGTAAATTCTACCTGCCCCCCAACCCCTCTGGAGCTCCAGGAAATGATAGTCGTGAAACCTAATCTCCCTCTGCGTGTGTGTTTGTGTGTGATTGTGTGTGTATTTGAGTATTATTACTAATTGGTACATCATGTACAATGATTGTTAAAGGTCTGACTTCCCGATGTGAGTGTGTTTGAATATAGTAATAATCATTACATACATACAGTACAACATCGTGAAATTTATCTCTACATTTAAGCCGTCCCTGAGGGAGCAGTGGGGAGCCCACTGACACAGTGCTGGTTGCATCAGCGGCTGGCTTCGAACCCTGTTCTCCCGGTTGAGTGTCGACCGCTACCCTCTGAGCTAAAGACGCCCCATTTATCCAGAATATGTAGTATTTACCTCCCATACACTCATTAACCTCAGGGGCCATTTACACAACAACAGGTTTCACATAAAACAGTCAACTTTTGTTGTGTTTTGGCCTTTTGTTTGCATAACAATTTTGTTTGCATAACAAAACAACCAAACCAAACCCAGCCTTCATCTCTGAGATGTACAACCTTTTGTCGACATTTTACACAACCTCTGCCAATATTTTAGTACTTGGAGATATGAACATTCATGTTGACTCCCCTGCATGTCGTTTTGCTGCCGAATTTCTCCAACTACTGGATTGTTTTAATCTCAGGCAACTTGTTGATGTCCCCACCCCTACCATGGGGCACACTCTGGATCTTGTCATCACTGACTCTGCTCCTCTCAGCAATCTTCTTGTGAACGATCTGGGTGTGTCCGACCACAAGGCCGTCTCCATGGAATTGTCGTTTGTGT